>ONZH01019705.1:0-40176 GCA_900303285.1 Rhinella marina | reverse complement strand
TCCAGACATCCTCCCCATGCTGTTCCCTAACCATTTCTGACGTTTCCCTATGAACCAGACACCCTCCCCTCTGCAGAGCAGGGGGTTCCTGGGCTTCTCCCATTGACTTCCATTATAATCGGGTGCTCGGCTGAGCACTCGAGCACCACCTAGTGTTTGGCCAGAGTACCCGAGCATCGCAATGCTCGATCATCACTATAAGGCCTCTTTCACACGAAAGTTGTGTTTTGCGGTCCGCAAATTGCGGGCCAACGTTTCCGTATTAAGTCATTTTAAGCTACCGTTTGTAATCCACAATCTTTCCGAAGTTCCGCAAAAAACTACAGATGTGTTTCCGTATGTCTTCCGTTTTTTGCGGACCGCAAAAAAAAACGGAAGGTGTAATTTGAATTATTTTTTTGGCTACACCCCCTGAAACAGGTATATAATGAGGTCACCTGAGTGTTTTTTGCCATTGTCTGATGGTTTGGAGAGCATACAGAGGTTGCTTAGTTGGCATTGTTAGCTTTGCAGTTTCTGGCTTTCTTTCCACATGGATGAAGACTTTCATGATGAGGTTCTACTGCACTGGCTTCTTTTTCGGCGATTCGGCCAGCATTCATCTGTGCTGGTTGAGGAACCGAGGAGGAGGAGGCGACAATGGGTTCATCCCATTGTTGCTCAACGGTACAGAAAGGGCCATTTTCACACCCTCTTCACTGACCTTCGTCAGCACCCGGAGAAGTTCTTTGGATTCTGTCGCATGTCAGTGGCTACATTTGATTTGCTGTTGTCGTATGTTCGTCCGGACCTCACTTTCCAGGACACCAACATGCGGTGCAGCATTTCACCAGAGGAAAGGCTGCTTGTCACCCTGAGGTAATTTTTGGTAGTTACTTTTATCTTTTGTGGTCAATCATGTTGAATTTGTGATATCAGTTGTGTTTGCTAAATATTTTAAATACATGTATGTGTGCTATGTAATGCTCTTTTTATGTAGCTACATTTTTTGGGGGGGTTTTGTCTTCTACAGATTTCTTGCAACTGGGAACTCATTTTCTTCCTTGCATTATGAGTTTCTATTGGGGATTTCTTCAATTTCTCGGATCGTGTCACATACTTCTAAAGTCATCTGGCTGCGACTTCGAGAGATGGTGATGCCACAGCCAAAAGCAGAGGATTGGGTTCGTATAGCGGACGGATTCAATGTCTCTGCCCATTTTCCAAACTGCGTAGGGGCACTGGATGGCAAACACATTCGTGTTAAGAAGTCTCCTCACTCAGGGTCCCGATACTTCAATTATAAACAGTATTTTTCTATAGTGCTTTTGGCCTTGGCTGATAGCAGCTATAAGTTTATAATGGTTGATATTGGGGCCTATGGAAGCACCTCTGATGCTCGCATCTTTAGTGCTTCTAGAATGGGTGAGCGGCTTCATGCCAATCAGCTCTCCCTGCCAGAGCACAGAAGACTGCCCGGATATGCTGGTCCGCCGGCTCCGTTTGTGATCGTGGCTGACGAAGGGTTTGCATTGACTGAACATGTCATGTTCCCTAGACGCGGTTTGGATGTCAGGAGGCATATTTTCAACTACCGTTTGAGTACTGCTCGTCGGTATGTAGAATGCGCTTTTGGAATTCTCTCTCAGAAGTGGAGGGTATTTCTGTCAACCATACAGATGGATCCGGACAATGCCACCCTGGTTGTGCAAGATTGTGTTATTCTACACAACTTCACCAGGATTCACGATGCTTCCTCGTATGTTGACCAGAGTGAAATTCCAGCATTTCCTGGTGTTGGTTTGGATCTCAGGAGACATAGACGACCTGGTAGTGCTGGCATTGCTATTCGGGAACTTTATGTCGACTTCTTCATCAGCCCCGAGGGGGCATTGTCGTGGCAGATGGATGCAATTCGTGGTACCGTTTGAGATCTTCTGTGCTCTATAGTTTTTTTTATTTTTACAAGATAGATATTGATATACTTTATGTGTTAGTTAGTGTAGGGACTCGCAAGATACAGAGGACCCTTGACGTGGGCTTGCGGGCTGAGTTTTTTTTTTGCTAAACGAAAAAATAAGTGTTTTTAGAGATGTGAGTGTGACTTTTAAAAAAAAAAAATATAGCATCTCTTTTGACATTTGTGTTTTCTCAAAAAAAACCTTCTAATACCTCTTTATATATTAAACCTACAGTATTTAAAATAGAATAATATTTACATTTTTGAAACATATATTTCCAACACTATCTAGTATGCAATAACTAATATGTTCCTGAATGTAAATATGTAAATGTATTAAGTATATAATCACATAAGGATATGCAGAACATCATCAAAGTCAAATTATGTATATCGATTTTGTTTGTGGACAATATAGAGCCCATAGCTGTACCTTAAAAGTATATATTTTGATCTATAGTTTTTTTTTTTTTTTGGGGGGGGAGGGGTGTTAAAGAAAAAAGGTAATTATAGCATCTACATATTTTTCCCAATGACATATAAAACATTTTCAGAACTTAAGTGAGTAAATGAATGTCATTTGTTAGAAACTAAGTAATAGTGATGTGTGAGGAGGACTATAACATAGTGGGAGTAACTGAGACATGGCTGGATGATAGCTATGACTGGGCAGTTAATGTACAGGGTTACAGTCTGTTTAGAAAGGATCGCCAAAACCGGAGAGGGGGAAGGGTCTGCCTTTATATAAAGTCCTGTCTAAAGCCCACACTCCGGGAAGATATAAGTGAGGGACATGAAGATGTGGAGTCACTGTGGGTAGAAATAAATAGAGCCAAAAACAATAATAAAATACTAATAGTAGTTTATTATAAACCCCCTAGTATACCAGAGCCCACAGAAAATCTACTTCTAATCGAAATAGACGAGGTGGCAAATCATAATGAGGTCGTTATTATGGGGGATTTCAACTACCCAGATATAGACTGGAAAACTGAAACCTGTATATCTCATAAAGGAAACAGGTTCTTGGAAATAACCAAAGACAATTACCTTTCCCAACTGGTTCAGGACCCGACTAGAGGTATGGCCATACTGGACTTAGTATTAACCAATAGACCTGACAGAACAACAGATGTGCAGGTTGGGGGACACCTGGGAAATAGTGCCCATAATATAATAACCTTCCAAGTGTCATTCAAAAGAGCATTTCTTCAGGGAGGAACAAAAATACCAAACTTCAAAAAAGCTAAATTTAGCCAACTAAGAGAGGCCATAGGCCTAACTAACTGGGACAAAGTCCTCAAAAATAAAAATGCAGCCACAAAATGGGATATTTTTAAAAGCATCGTAATATCTAATTGTGAGAGGTACATACCTTATGGGAAAAAAAGGTTAAGGAACAAGAAAAAAACAGGATAAACAGAACTGTAAAGAAAGCAATAAATGACAAAAAGAAAGCATTTAAATCACTAAAACAGGAGGGGAGCGAGGAAGCATTGAAAAACTATAAGGAAAAAAATATAATATGTAAAAGACAAAAAAAAACAGCCAAACTAGAGACCGAGAGATTAATCGGCAAAGAGAGTAAAACTAACCCTAAAATGTTCTTTAATTATATAAATGGTAAAAAGTATAAACCTGAAGGTGTTGGCCCCTTACAGAGTAATGAGGGGGGAGTTGCAGAGAGCCATGAGGAGAAAGCAAAGCTACTAAATCTTTTTCTCCACTGTATTCACTGAGCAAAATAAACTCAGATGAAATGCAGAATATAAAAGTAAATTCCCCATTAAAAATGCCCTGTCTGACCCAGGAAGAAGTAGAGTTGCATCTTAAAAAGATTAAAATAGACAAATCGCCAGGACTGGATGGCATACACCCCCGTATCCTAAGAGAATTAAGTAATGTCATTGCCAGACCCTTATTTCTGATATTTAAGGACTCTATACTGACAGGGAGTGTTCCACAGGATTGGCACATAGCAAATGTGGTGCCAATCTTCAAAAAGGGTCCAAAAACAGAGCCCGGGAACTATAGGGATGTTAAGTTTAACATCTGTCGTGGGTAAACTGTTTGAGGGTTTTCTAAGAGATGCTATTTTGGAGTACCTCAATGAAAATAAGCAAATTACTCCATATCAGCATGGCTTCATGAGGGATCGGTCATGTCAAACCAATTTAATCAGTTTCTATGAGAAGGTAAGTTCTAGACTGGACCGCGGCGAATCAATGGATGATAAAAGGTTAGTATATAAAATGAGAATGCTTGGCCTGGGAGAAAATGTCTATATGTGGGTAAGTAACTGGCTCAGTGATAGAAAACAGAGGGTGGTTATTAATGGTACATACTCAGATTGGGTCAATGTAACTAGTAGGGTACCACAGGGGTCAGTATTGGGCCCTATTCTCTTCAATATATTTATTAATGATCTTGTAGAAGGCTTGCACAGTAAAATAACAATTTTTGCAGATGACACTAAACTGTGTAAAGTAATTAACACAGAAGAGGGCAGTATACTGCTACAGATAGATCTGGATAGACTGGAGGCTTGGGCAGAGAAGTGGCAGATGAGGTTTAACACTGACAAATGTAAGGTTATGCATATGGGAAGGAATAATGCAAGTCACCAGTACATACTAAATGGTAAAATATTGGGTAATTCTGACATGGAAAAGGACCTAGGAATTTTAGTGAACAGCAAACTAAGCTGCTGCCAAGGCCAATAAGATAATGGGTTGCATCAAAAGAGGCATAGATGCCCGTGATGAGAACATAGTCCTGCCACTTTACAAATCACTAGTCAGACCACACATGGAGTACTGTGTACAGTTCTGGGCTCCTGTGAACAAGGCAGACATAGCAGAGCTGGAGAGGGTTCAGAGGAGGGCAACTAAAGTAATAACTGGAATGGGTAGACTACAGTACCCATAAAGATTATCAAAATTATGGTTATTCACTTTAGAAAAAAGACGACTGAGGGGAGATCTAATAACTATGTATAAATATATCAGGGGTCAGTACAGAGATCTCTCCCATGATCTATTTATCCCCAGGACTGTGACTGTGACGAGGGGCCATCCTCTGCGTCTGGAGGAAAGAAGGTTTGTACACAAACATAGAAGAGGATTCTTTACGGTAAGAGTAGTGAGACTATGGAACTCTCTGCCTGAGGAGGTGGTGATGGTAAGTTCACTAAAAGAGTTCAAGAGGGGCCTGGATGTATTTTTGGAGGGTAATAATATTACAGGTTATAGTTACTAGAGAGGGGTTGTTGATCCAGGGAGTAATTCTGATTGCCTGATTGGAGCCGGGATGGAATTTTTTCCCTAAAGTGGGGAAAGTTGGCTTCTACCTCACAGGGGTTTTTTGCCTTCCTCTGGATCAACTTGTAGGAAAACAGGCCGAACTGGATGGACAGATGTCTTTTTTCGATCTTATAAACTATGTTACTATGTATAAATGCACAACAACATTTCATATTTAGCATGCCAACCTGTGGCAACCTTAAAATTAAATTTTACTTTTTAGTCAAGTTATTAACACAAATATATTTTACATAACCCCAATTTTTTTTTTAAACAATTAGGGGTCCAAAAGCTCTCTAGTAAATGAATGTGGAAGCACACTAGATGTGGTCCCACGAACACTAGTTCCATCTGACACTGAGGAAGAAGATGGAGCATTTCTTTGCTCCTGGCAAAAAGAAATTGGCTCCATAGAGCCCAATCTTTGTGCCTGGCCATAGGGTGCTGTTGGGCATAGAGGGCTGTTGCCCATAGGGGGCTGCTGGGCATAGGGGGGCTGCTGAGGAGGAGGTGTACTTCCAAGGACCTGTAGCCGGACCTTGTTAATTAAATTAACAATGTCCCCAGGGTATTGCGATGTAAACATCTGCAATACCATGGCCAGAGACGCCATACAGGTACTCTGTTGTTGGTCCGGAACCTTTAGCATTAATGCTGCCAGCCCCTTCAACATTGTAATTTCCGGACCCTCAGTCCTTTTCTGTGATAGGTACTCTATAACCTGACTATCAACAATTTCACGGGTACCTATCCCAGAAGAAGTCTGATGGGCAGTACGGCGCCTCCAGGGCAGCAGGGGCCTTGGAACCACCTCTGGACTTGTGGGGGCAGCAGCAGATGATGGTGGTTGATCCTCCACTTGTGACGCTTCCTCCTGTGACACCTGTGGAGTTGCTGGATCTGCTTGCACCACATCCGCAGGCTCCCCTTCAGCATCATCAAGACTGTCCACAGTTCTAAATAGGAGAAAATAAAAAAAGGTATGTAATGTGAATGCAAATCAATTGATCAAATATGACTGCCAACCTTATAATTGCGCAACATGACCATAAATGAAAAAATATTCTACCTAATGTAACTGTCTATAGTCCAAACACACATGGAGGACTGTGTACAGGTTTGTTCTCCTCTAAGCAAGGCCAAAAAAGCTGAGCTTTACAGTGCTCAGAGTCGTAAAATGTAAACCATTACATGAATGTTTGAACTACTATACCACAATAAAGTGTTTTAACACAAAATAATATTTTTTTTTTAAATTACTGTATGCAAATTTAATAACTAAGTATACATTTATCTGTGGGCAGCACTGAAATATCAAACATTCTTCTCTTTTTCAACAGGACTGTGAGTGTGACGAGGGGAAGTTCTCAAGAGCAAATTTGTTTGCTCCACTAACAGAGAAGAGGATTGTTTATGCTAATAGCATTAAGATTATGGACTCTTTACTGTAAGAGCATTGACACTATGGAACCAAAAACATGGTGATTTTTATGTAAAGATTGAAATAAAAGAGTTGTATTGTGGCAAGGATGTTTTTATTGTCATTAACAATATTACATGGGACAGGTACTACAGAGGGAAAAGTGATGCAGCCATTTTATAGTGTAATGTCAAATAATTATCGTCTATTTTTAGGCTAATCAAATTAGTTATATTTTGTCATAGGGGGTTATTGGCTTACGCCATCAAATGTTGTGGATAAATGTGTGCCCATGGTTGTTCCGAAAAAAAAAAGAGGCTTATCACAAACACTACTAGTTTACCCTATTACACGTGCATGACAAAAATTTTACATGTTTGATGCATTTTTTCAAACAAATACTCATGGCCACAAATCCAACACTGGTCATACAAATTGAAGCTGTTGGGTGTAAAGATAGGGGAGCTTGCGAGACGCCCCATCCCCACTCCGGCCCTGCTCCATCAGCTCACGTCTGTATTGGTCCCTGCAGCTTGCCCATCTGGTTTTGGCCTTCTTAACTACAGATACATGATTGGAAAATGGAAAAACATTAATATATACATGTGTGTTGTAAAAGTGCTACTAACAATAGCTATGTTTGAACAATATTATTTCAAAAAAATGGGAGTATGCAAAGCTATCAAGAAAATAATGATAACTAACCACCCCCCCCCCAAAAATACAAAAATCAAACAAACAAAATTTATCATGTAGAGAAAGTTAATACAAGCCATTTGCTAATGTATTGTGATTGTCCATATTGCGTCCTTTGCTGGCTGGATTCATTTTTCTATCACATTATACACTGCTCGTTTCCATGGTTACAGACCACCCTGTAATCCATCAGTGGTGGTAGTGCTTGCACAATATAGGAAAAAGCACTAGCCTATGCGCATTCACATGGTCCCGACCACCAGAGAGGCTGAAGCTTTTTCATATAGTGTGCAAGCACGACTACCACTGATGGATTGCAGGGTGGTCGTAACCATGGAAACAAGCAGTGTATAATATGATGGAAAAATGAATCCAGCCAGCAAAGGAAGCAATATGGATAATAATAATATATTAGTAAGTGGCTTGTATTAACTTCCTCTACATGATAAATGCAACTTACTGAATTGAGACAACCCCTTTAAGTGACTTAAAGCCATGATGTACATTTAAAGAATAGCTCATTTAAAAAGGCCTTAACCATCCTTTCCTACAGTGTGGGGTGTGTGATTTGTTAAAATAAAATAAAAAAGGAAAGAAGAATATAATGCTATGGTGTAACCTACTACTATACACACCACTTGGCGACGCTCTACATTGGTAACGACAAAAGTAAAATGATGTTCAGCTCACCTAAATCAGCACGGCCATTGGCATTAGCTTTCCGCCATTCTGAAGGCCGCATTGACTTGGTTACTTCGGCCCAAGAGGCCTCCTTCTTCAGGTGGTAATGGTACGCCTCACCTCGGGAATCCCACAACTCGGGCCTCTCTTCAATGAGGGTAATTAAACTCTCCACATCCCAACGGGACATGTTGAATCGTTTTTTGGGCACAGCAATTAGTTTTGTGGCTGCTGTTGAATGTAGCTCACAAACTGCCAGCACAAAACACTTCCTGGAAAACTGTGTGATAAACGGTCACATGGTATTGAAAACAGGTATCTGGGACATGGATCCGCAAAAAATGCGGATAACATACGGATGCTTTTGTTAGGCATCCGCACTTTTTGCGGACCCATTGACTTCTATGGGTCCACAAAACGTGTTTTGCAGCCAAGAATAGGACATGCTCTATTTTATTTTGTGGGCTACAGAACAGCAACGGATGCGGACAGCACACGGTGTGCTGTCCGCATTTTTTGCGGGCCCATACAAATGAATGGGTCCGCATTTTTTATGTGAAAAATGCGGATCGGAGCCCGCAAAAACAACGTTCGTGTGAAAGAGGCCTAATAGACCTTGGGAATTTATCCCAAGAATAAGATCTGATCTTTGCTGTGAAAAAAAAAGAAAACAACTTTCTGATCTCACCTGAGTGGCTCTGATCCTATTATTTAACTTATGTATGAATATTGTAGAAGTCACTTGGATTTTTTCCACTTTTTTCATTGTAATAGCAACTGCAAGTAAACGAAACTATACCCTATAAGACTCCCATTATTGTAGCAGCAATTATTCAGCCATTATAGCAAGGTTCGTTTTAGGTTCGGTTCGTACGAATCCGAACTTCACTAAAGTTCGCCGAAGCGAACCGAACCGAACTGTTCAAAAGTTCGCTCATCCCTAGTTTTAAACTCCAACTGCCATTCTCTGCAAAGCCACACAGGGAGGGCAGGTTTCCATAACAACCAGGTAATTATCAGCAGCTGAGGATCTCATCCATTTCTATTTACTGACACTGTTAAAGGTATTCCGGTTACCATAAATATAACTTATGTTTTTTTCTATTACTACAGTTCAGTAGTAATAAAAGATGTTTTCCTCCACTGCTGCCTATTGCGTGGGCTCATAAATAAGCATGGTATTGACCTTTAATTCAGGCCACCCTAAAAGAAGTACTTAAAACCCCCGCCCCAGGTCTCACTAAGCCACACCCCCAACTCTGTCAGGCCACACCCCCTTTCACTCCGCAGCCAACAGAGATTGAAAAAATAAAGGTAAAAATCAACTTCTGTCAGCTGCAGGGATGGGTGGGAGGTTGACTTTCTTTCTGCAACAACACACACAAACATTAAATAAAATAGATTAAATCCACCCATGCAAAGCGTCTTGCTAATCCACGCCCCCGACTCTGTCAGGTCACGCCCCCTCCCACTCCGCAGCCAACGGGAATTGAAAAAATGAAGGTAAAAATAAACTTCTGTTTGCTGCAGGGGTGGGAGGGTGAATTTCTCTCTGCAATGACACACAAAAATTTTAGATGAAATAGACTAATTATAGACTACAACCGTTCGAAGCCTTTTGCTAAGCCACGCCCCGTCTCTGTCAGGCCACGCCCCCTCTCACTCCGCAGCCATTCTGCAACGACACACAGAAACATTAAATGAAATAGATTAAATGCACCTATGCAAAGCGCTTTGCTAAGCCACGCCCCGACTCTGTAAGGCCACACCCCCTCCCACTCCGCAGCCAACAGGGATTGAAAAAATAAAGGTAAAAATCAACTTCTGTCAGCTGCAGGGATGGGTGGGAGGTTGACTTTCTTTCTGCAACGACACACAGAAACATTAAATGAAATAGATTAAATACATCCATGTGAAGCGTCTTGCTAATCCACGCCCCCGACTCTGTCAGGTTACGCCCCCTCCCACTCCGCAGCCAATGGGGATTGAAAAAATAAAGGTAAAAATAAACTTCTGTTTGCTGCAGGGGTGGGAGGGTAAATTTCTCTCTGCAACGACACACAAAAATTTTAGATAAAATAGACTAATTATAGACTACAACTGTTCGAATCGTCTTGCTAAGTCACGCCCCCAACTCTGTCAGACCACGCCCCCTCTCACTCTGCAGCCATTCTGCAACGACACACAGAAACATTAAATGAAATAGATTAAATCACCTATGCGAAGCGCTTTGTTAAGCCACGCCCCCAACTGTGTCAGGTCACGCCCCCTCCTACACCGCAGCCAACAGGGATTGAAAAAATGAAGGTAAAAATCAACTTCTGTCAGCTGCAGGGGTGGGAGGGAAGTTGGATTTCTTTCTGCAACAACATACAGAAACATTAAATGAAATAGATTAAATATACCCTTGCAAAGCAATGTTTTCTTCCACTGTTACCCATGGCGTGTCCTCATAAATTACAATGGCATCGACCTGTAATTCTGGCCACCATCAAAAGAAGGACTTAAAACCCTGCACTAGGTCTTTCAATGTCACGCCCCCGACTCAGTCAGGCCATGACCCCTCCCACTCCGCAGCCAATGGAGATTGAAGAATTGAAGGTAAAAATCAACAGCTGTCAGCTGCAGGGATGCGAGGGAGGATGACTTTCTCTCTGCAACGACACACAGAAACATTAAATGAAATAGATGAAATATACCCAGGCGAAGCCGGGTCTTTCTGCTAGTATATTATATATTTAAGATTTGTGGCAATATTTTATGTAAAAAAGATTTCACAGCTATCTCACTAAAAGTCTCTCCAATGTGCACTTGGGATAGCAAAAAAAAAAAAAAAATGAATAAAAAGAAATATAAAAAGAAAAATAAAATTGCCACATCTGTACTTAACCCTAGAATGCGTATTGGGGGCCTTTTAGGCCCCCATGCTTACTTTTTTGTTATTATCTGCAAAATTACTTAAGTTAGAATTTTGAAACTCCAGGTAATCCTCAAGAATGTCGTTGTTGGTAATATCCAGTTGTTCATATATTTTTTTTCATAGGCATTTTGGTGTAACAATGCTTTTTTGGTGAAAAACACATCTGTACGGATTGGGGGCCTTTTAGGCCCCCATGTATTTTTTTATTATGTTCTCAGTAGTGTTTGTACCTCAAGTTACTTTATTTGTACTCAGTAATGCTGGTGGAGGGGCCAGGGTGTGGATAATGCCATATGAGGATGTCATGTGATTTTTGGAGGGAGAGATAAAGTCATGACATCATCTCAGGTCCTTCTGAACACAGTAATAAGCTGTGAAGAGAGTAATGAGGACAGTATACACTGTGAGCTAATTGTTAAGGACCTGAGATAAGATACGATGTTGAGAGCAAGTTTCTGTTATAATTAAAATTTTGTTTACTAATCATATTTTATTTAGCAGTTTTAAAATAAACTTGCAAAAGTTATATAAGTGTGTTTTCCATATGATTTGCATGGGGGCCTAAAAGGCCCCCAATACGTTAATATGAAGATTTCTGATGTCACGCATTCTAGGGTTAATCAGCAATTGATTAAGACCAAGACTGCATCTGGATCCTTCATGTAGTGGTGTATTACTTATATCATCTTTCCGTTGAAGGAGGTGTCACTTAGTCAATGTCATGAACAAGGGACCTTTAGGAATTCCATGACAGCTGATTATATGTTTAGCCATAGGTGATTTATTGTGCACATTCAAAATGTTATGCACATCTTTCATGAAGAAAAAAGGCACAAATTAAGGGAGTCAGTAAAGTGGATCTACAACATTTAATCACCTGATCAGAGCTATATATTATCACTATATAAGAAGAAACAACATACAATCACAAACGCAAGAGAGTCAAAGTGCTGGTAAATACCAGAATAAACCTTGAGTGCAAAAGTTAACACAGATTCATATATTGAACCATACCAATAGTACATAATCCCTGGTTGACATTTGTATGTAATCTCAAAATAATAATAATAGTAAAAAAACCTTTTATCCAAAAAATCACATTGACCTGATAGTTGCTGATTTAAAAAAAATAAATTCTAATACAACAAAGGTATGCCTGTGTTATTCTATAATGGATATAATTGCCAATTTACTACCACTGCCACATGGGATTGGTTGTACCATTCCAAAATGTCTAATCTCTTAATCAGGGGCGTAGCTAAAGGCTCATGGGCCCTGGTGCAAGAGTTCAGCTTGGGCTTCCACCCCTTCCCTCAGCACTGGTGCACCTAGCTTTTCTGCTGGCCAAGTCAAAAATTGAACCCCCCCCCCATGCCAAATTCTCACCCTAACCCTTTCCCTCCTAACATTACATATATCACTACAGAACATACAGGGTAAGGCTACATTCACAGGACAGCTGCTTTTATGGCCTCCGATCCGCATATTTTGCGGCTCAGATGCTGACCCATTCACTTCAATGGGTCAGCAAAAAAGTGCTGTCCGCATCTGTATGTCCATTCCGTAGCCCCACAAAAAAAATAGAACATATCCTATTTTTGTCCATTTTGCGGACAAGGATAGGCATTGTTACAGTGGATCTGCAAAAAAAACGGATGCCATACGGAACATCATCGTTTTTTTTTTGCGGATCCGCAATTTGCAGACCGCAAAACACAACGTTCGTGTGAATGTAGCCTAATACAGCGACCCATACCTCGTACATCGAGTGACGTCTCCTCTGATGTAGATCTTCTCTTTCCTCATCTTCTCCTTCCAGACCAGACGCCATTTTTCAGCCATTTCTCATCTCTGCAGTTTGACAGAAAAAAATCTTACTACTTTTCCATCATCCTCCCGTCATCTGGACAAATCATCCTACCACCCCCAGTACTGTGCCTCTAGTACTACACAGATAGTGCCCTTCAATAATTATTGGCACACAGTGTCCTAAAATAACTGCGCCCAGCAAATAGTGTCCCTGACAGTAAGGCCTCTTTCACACGAGCGTGATTTCCGCGCGGGTGCAATGCGTGATGCGAACGCATTGCACCCGCACTGAATCCTGACCCATTCATTTCTATGGGGCTTTTCAGATGAGCGTTTTTTTTCACGCATCACTTCTGCGTTGCGTGAAAATCGCAGCATGTTCTATATTCTGCGTTTTTCACGCAGCCCTGGTCCCATAGAAGTAAATGGGGCTGCGTGAAACACGCATTGCATCCGGATGCAATGCGTTGCGTTGCGTTTTTAACGCATGTAACTTAGCAACCTAGAAAGGAATTTCCACAGGAAGTTGTGTCTGGGGCTTGCTGAAGCAAGTGAAGTGAGGAGCTGTTTGTCAGAGTTCCTGCCCTCGCAGACCAAAATAAAAAATGCCCAGGATTCCCAAGACAATGGATGTGGAGAAGCTCATTGTGCTTGTCCAAGATAGGCCATGCATATGGGACACCCGCTCAGGGGAATATCACGACCGCTACAAAAAAGATGCTGCCTGGCTCGAGATCACCAAGGAGCTGTTTGCAAGTGTGTGGGAGCAAAGCAAAAAGCAGAGTCGGCAGAGTTTTGGTAAGTGGACAATTGGTCCATGTTTGATGCTTGCTTTCGTTCATAACATAGCACATGTCTAATAATGTCCTCCATAACATAGCACATGTCTAATAATGTCCTCCATAACATAGCACATGTCTAGTAATGTCCTCCATAACATAGCACATGTCTAGTAATGTCCTCCATAACATAGCACATGTCTAGTAATGTCCTCCATAACATAGCACATGTCTAGTAATGTCCTGCATAACATAGCACATGTCTAGTAATGTCCTCCATAACATAGCACATGTCTAGTAATGTCGTTTGTAGTCTGTTATTGGTTTTAGCTATATTTATATTCTTGTCTTGTTTTTCAAGTTGATGAAGTGAAAAACCGCTGGCGGAGCTGTCGGGATCAATTCCGAAAGGAGATGCACCAGCAAGGCCACAGTGGGTCAGGCCCCCCCAAGAAAAGGCCCTACATTTTCAGGGAGCAACTAATGTTCCTCCGTGAAGTTATGGAGCTGCATCCGTAAGTTAATTGTGAACAATGTCCACTACATGTTTCTCAATATCCTTTTTGTTTTTGTGTGTGTGTGGGGGGGGGGCTATGTTTGATCTAAATCCTCTGTCGATATTCAGCCATATCTCGCCATCATGTGTCCGGAAATGTTAAAGAACAAGTCTCATCTATGTTTGTTTTTTGGGGGCCAAAGTATATTCCAATTCTCTTCTCCTTTACACGATATTCTCCTTGGATCTTTTTTTCCAAATCCGACATCACATTCTATGCAAAGACACACAAAGGGGGGTCAGGTTTCCATATCACACATCAAGGGAAACTGCCGCCAGGAGCAGTTTTAAACTTTTTTCATACTTCAAACAGGTATTTCTACCCAAACATGTTATCTTCCCCTGCTACCCTTTTTTGTGTTCTTAAATTAACCGGGCTCCGCCGTGTAATTTTCTCAACACTCCAAATGTGTAGTTCAATCAAACACCTTCTTCCCACCGGCTAGCTAAAGCCCTCCCCTGCTGTGGCCCTGACCCCTCACACTCCCCAGGCCATGGAATATTTGGACATGAAGCGATTAATCAACTTCAGTCAGCCACATTTCCTTTCTCTCTGCAGTCACCCACAGCAACATTCTAACTAAATGGATGTTAGTTACCCCAGGGAAGGCGGCTCTTGTTGCTAGTGTGATATGTTAGCATTTGAATCAGGCCAATAATATATTAGTTTTATCATTTTTTGTCCTATGTGTCTGCTTGGTTAATTTTTTATTTTCTTCTGGACTTTCAAGAACGGAGGACAACCTTGCCGCTCCACTGCAATCCAGCACCTGTGAGGAGGAGGTTCCTTCATCCCAAGGTCCTTCGCAGAGAGAAGAAGGTCCAAGCACCTCCGTGGCCCCTCGTCCTGGCACTTCGGGATTGGATTCCCCACCCACTTTTACATTGCCAAGTCGCCGTAAGGGGCAGATGCCAGCCGCCGAGACTTTGGTAAATAGCCAGGTCCTCGATTATTTATCTAGGGCAAGAAATGAGGATCAGTATGATTATTTTGGCCGCACAATAGCTCCTCATTTGAGGAACCTGCCACCAGAACGATTACTGCGAACGCAATCCACAATCGGGATCGTTCTGGAGGCAGCAACTCCTCCTAATGACCCAACAGACATATTTCTGACATTAGAAAACTGGCGCATTCATGGGCACCTACCTTGCCCCCCAACAATGCCACATCCACAGGTTCCAATGCGCCAACCCCCATACCCTCCACCAAGGGAACATCATGGCCCCCCAATTAGGCCATATGGTAGCACATATTATGGGGACAGCTCTTATGGACAGGCGGCACCGTCGTCTTCCCAGCACGGGCCATCTGGACAGTCTGGCTCAACCTCACAGCCCCCATACCATGGTGCCACATTTCATGCTCAACCCTCCACACCTGGGAGGTTTACGGATTTGTAAATTTGTTATTTTGGAAATTAGCAATGGTTTTTTTCAACCTTTCACAAGCCAATTTGAAATGTTTATTTGTGAAAATCTATGAAAATAAATAGATCTTTGCTTTGTTTGGTCTTTGATATTCGTGTGAATTGATAATTATAGGGTCTAAATATAGTGTAGATTGTCAAAATTAGAGAACACACAATGTGGGCAAAATATTTATTTACACCAAAAAAAAAAAAATAGGGTATAACAAATACACACAAAGACAAATAACAAAAAAGGCGACTATGGATGCTGGAAAGGGACGGAACCAATAGGGGACATAAAATAGTCTGAAAATAATTCCCTCACTCTCAGCCCAGCAGATCCAGTTCTTCCCAGGTGTAGTGGCTCAGTTTCGGAGGGCAAGACATCCTCGGGGCCTGCTTCATCGGGAGTAGCTTCATAGGTGCAGATGTAGTTATGCAGCACTACACATGCCTTGATGACAATGTTCACATTTTCAGGCGCGAGCTGGATGGATGAAAGAAAAACACGCCACTTGCCGGACAAAATCCCAAAGGCGCACTCCACAAATCTTGGGCACGACTTAAACGGAAATTAAAATTGCGCCTCTTTTCATCCAACCCGCGCCTTGGAAAGGGACGCATGAGGTTAGTCGACAAACCAAAGCCCTCATCCCCAACAACCACATAAGGCGCAGGTGGACCGGACGAGCCTGGAAGGTTTGCTGGCGGTGGTATGTCCAGTTGGTTGCCCTGAAGCCACCGACCCATTCTGGAAGCCCTGAAGATGCGAGCATCTGCAGAACTTCCATAGGACCCGATATCTACAATTATAAACCTGTAGTTTGTATCAGCCAAGGCCAACAAAACAACAGAGAAAAACTGTTTATAATTGTAGTATTGGGACCCTGAGTTCGGTGGCTTCTTAACCCGTATATGCTTACCATCAAGGGCACCGAGACAATTTGGAAATTGTGCCCTCTGATGGAAGCCCTGGCCTATATCAAGCCACTGCTGCCTGGTTGGATGTGGCAGCACGGAAGCTTTCAGGCGCAACCAAATGGCGGAACAGGTAGCACGTACCACGCCAGCAATAGTGGAGGTCCCCAAACGAAATTCATAATGGAGGGAAGAAAAGTCGCCAGATATCTGAAAAGAGAAAATTAAAAAAAAAAATTAGAAATAAGACACACATTCTTACCGCTTTCCATTAAAACCAAGCCAAACGCTTGGATAACACACCTTCCAAAAAATTTGTGGGTTGTTCACACATAAGGTATTTGTAGCCAAAACAAGGTGTGCTTCAAAAACACAAAAACAGGTGCAGAACTTTTCATTACACAGGATCTCTGTTTAGTGTCCAGTCCTGGTTTGGACAGAAATAAACTGATGGAAAAAAATGATCAAATAACTGATATGTGAACAGCCCCTAACATATCCACACAGGTGAGAGATCCTCATCATTACATGCAGGATTAACATGCAGCCCAAACCACCCCTCCTCCCCCCCGCGGAACTTCATTATGGTCTCAATTAAATTTACAATACATATTAAAGAGATAAAACCTGGCCAATACTATCAATTAGTTCTACATTACAAAGGAAATGTTTGTAAGAACCCAAACTAGACTACAAATAGGACCTAGACACAAAGGGAGTCTGGGCAAATGAAAACAAAAGGAACAGATTGTCTTACCTTAAAGTAACAATCAGACGTTCTTCAGGTGACACACTCCGCCGCATGTTGGTGTCCTGGAAAAGGAGAGCAGGACGCAGCTCCCCCAACAAACGGTCAAAGGTTGCCACCGACATGCGGCAATAATTGAAGAACTTGTCGGGGTGCGCACGGAGGTCAGAAAACAAAGACACAAATTGACCTTTGCACGCCCGCTGGGAAATGATAGGGTGCACCCACATCCGCTTTCTTGGAGGCTCTTCCTCGATCATATCGGGGCGCTCACCCCAAAAACGAAAAACAAGCCAGTGCAAAAAAACATGGTCAGTAGAAGAAATACGGAAAGTAGACATCCTGCAAAGGAAAATCCTACTGCCAAAATCAAACACAGACTACAAATATCTATCAAACACAAGATAACTGAGCTGTCCCACCATTTAAAACCAAAAAGGGGAGAATTTATATGTGTTGGCAGGGACCAGGTGACTCCAGAGGAGGGTTCCGTTTTTTTTCACGCGCGTGAAAAACGCATGCAATCCGCATGTCACCCGCACAAAAACGCCACGCAAACGCAGATAAAACTGACTGCACACGCAAACAAAAACGCAGCATTTTCACTGAACGCACCCTGAACGCATCCGCACCTAATCCGCGACGCCTGTGTGAAAGAGGCCTAATAGTGTGAACATAACGTCCCCCAGAAATAACTGCTATGCTGATACTGTGCCAGGGTGCCCCCCACAGTAATAGTGCTCCCCAAGTCCCAACTAATAATTCTCTGCCAGAGTGCACTTGTAAGTAATAGTGTCCCCAACAGTACTAATGTCCCCACTGTGCCCCAGAAGTAATAATGCTTCCATAGTGCCCATACTAGTAATCATGTTCCCCAGAGAACCCCAGTAGTAATAATTCTCCTTATAATGTGAGAGTACAAAAATGCCCCTTCTTAGTGCCCCCCTGTAGATGCCCCCATTGTACCCGCCATAATGTGTCCCAGTATAAAATGCCCCTATACAGAGACCCCCATATAAAATACCCCTTCTTTGTGGCCTCAGTAGATGCCCCCATAATGCCCCCAATAATGTGCCAGTAAGAAGAGCCCCCATAGTGCCCCCCAATAATGTGCCAGTAAGAAGAGCCCCCAAAATCTCCTCCCAATAATGTGCCAGTAAAAATTGTCCCACCTCCATAGATGCCAGTAAGAAATGCCACAGTGCCCCATGTGCCAGTAAGAAATGCCCCCATGTGCTAGTAAGAAATGCCCCCATGTGCCAGTAAGAAATGCCCCAGTGCCCCCATGTGCCAGTAAAAAAAATGCCCCCAATGCCCCCATGTGCCAGTAAAGAAATGCCCCCAGTGCCCCCATGTGCCAGTAAGAAAGGCCTCCAGTGCCCACATGTGCCAATAAGAAATGCCCTGAGTGCCTCCATATGCCAGTAAAAAAATGCCCCCAGTGCCCCCATGTGCCAGTAACAGAAGTGCCCCCAGAGCCCCTATGTGCCATTAAGAAGAGCTCTGGTCCGTAATTGCATTACACAAAAAAATAAACACTTAAACTTAACTCCATCAGCGATGCGATGCAGGCCTCTTTCTGCGCTGTACGGCTCAGGCGGCGCGATGACGTCAGCGCGCTGCCTGCACTGGTCTCTGATAGGCTGCAGGCACTAGGCCTGGATGAATGGGGAAGGGAGACGCCTCTCCCTCCCCTGCCCCGCAGCATCTATCTGTATCGCTGTCCTGAGGACGGCGATACAGATGACTATGGAGATGAGCGCTTCCACAATGGAAGCGCTCATCTCCCTCTGCCCCGCCGCCACCGGCCCCCAACTGTGTCCAGGGCCGCACCACACCTAATTGGCAAGGGGAGGGCCCTCTGGCTTAGGGGCCCGGTCGCAGCTGCGACCCCTATAGCTACGCCACTACTCTTAATTATATTAACTAAAGCCCAATTTTTCAGCAGTTAATTGCTAATGAGCGCTCGCATGAACATTCGTTTACAATCATCTGGCAGTGTAATACTGCCGCCGATTGCCCGATGAACGAGCAAACACTTGATCATTGGACAATTCAAATATTCTGACATGTTCCAAAATAATCGTTTGCAGTTGGAAGATCGTGGTGTCTAATAAACCACTACACACTACCACTATACAGCATGGGGACGAGCAATAGCATAGCAATTGCTCATCCCCATGCTGTGGAAAAGATCTCTGCATGTAATAGCAGTGGTCTCCTCCGCTAGAGAGCATGCGATTGCCGGGAGGGAGCGCTTCCCTTCCGACAATGGGGGGAAAAAAATACAATGCACTCTGCAAACCAAATAAAGTACAAAAATGTCATAGTAATAGAAAGTACTCTGGTGCTAATGCTACGCTTATTTAGTAAATTTGAGATTCTTGGCAAATACATTTTTTACAAAATTATTTGGGCCTGTCTGCCATACTGGCCACCATAAAATTCAGGGAGTGCAGGTTCCACATGCATGCTGGGTCCACTCTGCTTTTCATAATTTTTGGTGCCAAAATGGCCTCCATCGAATCCAGTGAATGCAGGTCCCAACATGCATGCTGAGCCTATATGCTCTATACCTCATCTGGTGCCAGATGGCCACCACTGACTGCAATGAGAGTCCACTCTATACCTCTCCTGGTGCCAAATGGCTACCACTGAATGCAATGAGAGTCCACTCTATACCTCTCCGTGTGCCAAAAGGCATCCAGTGAGTGCAGGCTACAGCTTTATACTTACACTAATTAAAATCTAATTTCTCAGGTGGTCAGTTCTTTTAATGCTCATATGTTGGCTGATTGCTTCCCTGTTTACATGGGGCAACACTCAGGAATGAGCATTCTTATGTACACTGTACAGTGGATGGAGCCAGTAACTGCAGCGCTGCACCCATCGCTGCACCCATTCAGTGCAATAATGGCAGGGTTGTGTAGTTTTGATGCTAACTTCGAACACCAGAGCTACTCTGAAACAGCTGATGGATAGGCCATCAATAGTAATAATAGTAGGACTTTACAACCTCTTTAAATTTTTCCAGGTATAAAATCAATAAAAATCAATAAAATAATATTTGAAATATATAAATAAAATATATAATAATAATAATAATAATAATAATAATAATAATAATAAATACAAAAATAAATCAGACCTTTTGCTATTACTTAAAATTGGGACATCCATTTCTCTTGATCATTTTTAAGATCTTTCTTTATCCTGATTGGAGTCCATCTGTGGTAAATTCAGTTGATTGGACATGATTTGGAAAGAAAAGAACTGCCTGTATAGCTAAAAAACAGGAATGTGTAGAGGCACAGATCTGGCCCAGCTCAGAGTACAAAAAGAATTTGCTGCACTGAAAGAGCCCAGTGGCTTCTATAATTCTTTAAAGGAAGAAGTTTAGAACAACCAGATCTCTTCATAGAGCTGGCTGCCTCACAATACAAAGAAATTGGAGGAAAAGGGCCTTGGTAAGAGAGGTGACCAGGAACCCTGTGGTCATTCTGGCATATCCTATGCTCAGATGAAAGAAACTTCCAGAATATTAACCTTCACTGCAGCATTCCACTAATATGGATTTTATGGCCAGAAAGAAACATCTCCTCAGTAAAAGACACATGAAAGCCCTCCTGGAGTTTGATAAATAAGCACCCAAAGGACTCTCAGACTGTGAGAAACAAGGTTCTCTGGTCTGAAGAAACAAAAATTAAACTCTAAGCATCGTGTTTGGAGGAAAGCAAGTACTGTTCATCATCTGCCCAATACTATCCCTTCAGTGAAACATGGTGGTGGCGGCATCATGCTGTGCAGATGTTTTTCAGCAGCTGTGACAAGGAGACTGGTCAGGGTTGAGGGAAAGCTGAATGAAGCTAAGTACAGAGACATTCTTAATAAAATAATAATCCAGAGTGCTCTGGACTTCAGGTGGGACAAATTTTCACCTTCTGACTCGAACTCAAACAAGACCTGAAAGTGGTTGTCCACCGATGGTCCCCATCCAACCTGACAGAGCTTGAGAGGATCTGCAGAGAAAAATGACAAAAACTCCCCAAATCCCAGTCGTGCAAACCTTGTGGCATTATACCCAATAAGACTGGAGGCTCTAATTGCTGCTAAAGGGGCTTCAACTAAGTACTGAGGATTTTGAACATTATGGTGGTAATTTAATATGTGTTATATGCCACTTTTTAGAGTATTTAGGTCACAGATTTTGCCACAAAGGTGTTTTGTGACAAAAAGGGGGTGTGGCATGAACGTGGAAGGGGAAGAAGGCAGGCTGACTTCATTTTTCTTTTGGAAGACATTGTATACAATGTTTGGAGCAGGATTCACAAGGTTCCATCTACCGTGTAGTGGTTGAACTTGGGTAGTGGAGCTCAGCTCCTATTCAAGTAAATAGAAGCTGAGATTAATTATTGAGAATTGCCTTGGGTGCTACATTGCAGCTACACACTCAGGATAAAGTGGCTGCCCAAACAGCTGATTGGTGAGGGTGCTGTGTGTCAGACCCCTACAGATGTGATATTGATGACCTATTTTGAGGATAAAGACTAAGAAATTTGCAGCACACCTCTTGAAGATGCAAAATCACATTTATTAGATAACCAAAGATCATCCTTGTGACAATATCATATCATTCTCAGCATAATTTAAGAGAATCCAGATTCTCTTCGACAACATTTTGGTCAAGATATAGCTTTATCAAGCCAAGTCTGGAGTAGCTGGATGTGTGGTAAGAGACAGAGAACTCAACTGCATGAGCGCTATGCAGCGGAGATCTTCACCTCTCACCACACATCCAACTGCTTCAGATTTGGCTTGATAAAGGTCTGTCTTGACCATAGCATTGCGGGAAAGAATCTGGATTCCCTTAACTTATGCCGATAATAATATGATATTGTCACTTGGATAAAGTTTTGTTGTCTAATAAATGTGATTTAATTAGCATCTTCAAGAAGTGTACTGCTAATTTCTTAATCTGTATATGAACTGAAGAGTCCCTCTGCAAACTCCTTCAATAATGTAAAGGCGAGTGGTACCATTGCTTGAATACTATCTTGAAGATATATTTAAATACTAGAAATATCTTTATGGTTTCAACTAGAGATGAGTGAACGTGCTCGTTACGAGCACTGTAGCGCTCGGCTCCCCTGCGCAATGCCTGCAGGCATTGCGGATCCGTCCTCAGCTGCATGTAAGTCAATGGGGATGGATCGTTTGGTATGACACTCATACCAAAGGGATCCGTCCTCCTCACGCAACTCAAAGTCAGTGGGGACGGATCCGTTTGGTATGAGTGTCATACCAAACGATCCATCCCCATTGACTTACATGCAGCTGAGGACGGATCCGCAATGCCTGCGGGCATTTGTTTGCAGGGGAGCCGAGCGCTACAGTGCTCGTAAGGAGCATGTTCGCTCATCTCTAGTTTCAACCAATATGTGAACAAGTGTGAACTAAATGTTTTTGTCTACCTACACAATATTGACACATTACGCTTTAAGAAACTGCTTTATAAATGTGGCCATTACATTCCAAGAATCAAAGTCCTAAGAATAGATTTTGAATCAAAGAACTTTACAAGAAGGACTCACGTCTTTTGTCATATTTTCTATCATGGAGATTAGAGTTCAAGGTAATCCAGCGATATCTGTTATGTACTGTCTAAAACACCTACAGTCCGATCCCTTTTATAAGTTACAGAAATGCATGCATGCACATCCATCTACAAAAGCAGAGCAAAAGATAGTGGATAAATGATGTTTTATATTACATTTATGGCATTACTACACATCTAGAAGAAAACATAATCATTCACAGATCATTCAATTAATGACTGCTAGAGATGAGCGAATCATGCAAAAAATTATTCGCCGAACTTTTCCTAAATTTCGTATATTCGACGAATAGATTCGTATATTCGTATACAACGTATATTCGTTGTGCTATTAGCGAATATTCGCTAACTAATAACGAACGTTCATTTTTCAAAAGGTACGCAACTTTATACGCTTTTAATCTATACACTGTTGCGTACGAATATAAGTCTCGCGAATGCACGCACAACGCTAGGTCGTGGCGTACAAACCTCAGAGTCAGAGTGAATTTTGCAAGATGGCAACGGCAAGCAGGCGTTCGTGTCCATTCAGCTTTGAAGAGCTAAAGTACATGGTCCAGAAGATGGACAAGCTGGGCTATGATGGCAGTGGCACCCATCAACACCCACACCAAGAAAAAAAATCAAATAGTGGAGCGGGTGATACAAGGCCTACGCCATCACTGTCAGAGTGCCGGGATGAGATACGAGAGGGTGAGTAACCAAAAATATTTGATAAGTAACATGTTAAAAAATTAGTTTACTGTCTGTATTGTATATGTACCAGTGCCATTAAAGAAAACCGTATAGGACAACGTGGGAGTGCGTAGTACGCTGCAGCAATTTTCTTTCATGCTAGGCCATACCTCTAACTCCACTCAAAGTCTAGGGCTACACGACGACATTTGTCGCGAATGTCACGCGACAATTTTTATAATGGAAGTCTATGGTGTCGCACTGCGACATGTTGCGGGTGCGACACGACAGTCGCAGAAAAGTCCATCCAGGATGGGTTTTTCTGCGACTGTCGTGTTGCAGTCGCAGCATGTCGCATGTCGCAGTCGACACCATAGACTTTCATTGTAAAAATTGTCGCGAACACTGTCGCGAGTGTAGTTGTGCACTATGTGTCGCGTGACTTACTGTCGCACGACACATGTCGTCGTGTAGCCCTAGCCAAACAAGTGAAGGTATTCTCAGATACGTGCCTCTTCCCAGTAATTTGCCTTAGGCTACATTCACATATGTGGTATTGATCTGGCAGGCTGTTCGACGGTATTTGTCCTGCCAATTCCCGGCGTTCTTGTGGATAGCGGTCGGATCAGCGCCGTCCCCCATTATTGTTAATGGTGCTGGCCATTCTCCCTTTTGTGTCAGGCAAATGCCGGATCCGGACAGATCCGGTGGGCTGTTCCCGGCCATAACAGCCCGCCGGATCTCTAGCGCTAGTGTGAAAGTACCCTTATATGCCCCTTCATAGTTAGTGCTTCCTCCTCCTACACACAGACTCAAAGATGTGCTCATGCTGCAGTTAATGTGCCTAGAGTGGGTGATTTAAAATATATTCCCACAATAAGGATATTAAGAAATTTATCACAATAAATACCCATTTAGAAGAAAAAAACACTTTGGGCCACAAGGAGAAGACATTATACTGTATGGGGGCAGCCACAAGGAGACATTATACTGCATGGGGGCCACAAGGAGACATTATATTGGAAGTCGGGGAACGTGAAGGGACTGCTCCCTGCTTACCGTCACCCGTCTCTGCTTCCTAAGGATGCAAAGACAGCTCACCACGGGACATAGCCACCCGTTCCCGGACACAGCCGCTAAAATCCTGACTGTCCTGCCGAATCCGGAATGGTTGGGACTGGAGCTATGGTATACTAGTGCATTGTATGTGCTGTATTTATATTTGTTATGTTTGTACCTGCAGAATGTGACACACAGACATCTTTTATTCATTCATTCAACCCCCCACCCCTCCCAACAAATGCTCCCTCCATCAAATATGCACCTCAGATATTCAATTTTCCCTTCACTCCCCATCATATCGCCCTCCTCTCACCCATAATATCTTAATAGTAGTATACAGTGTTAGTATTAAAACGGTCATCATAACAATTGTGTATGGATTTATGTTGCAGAGCAACGTCAGCGACGTCGACAGCAGGGACGTGCCCGGACAGCCCCTGAAGGACCTTCTCATAAGTGTAAACATATTTAATTTAGTTTTAATCCAGGCTGTGATATAAGAGCACTAGTGGTTAGGAATGGGATCCAGCCCCAAACTATTCAGATGTATCAACATCAGAAGTTACAACTGTTCATTTGAGTTGAATGTAATGCCATTATTTAAATTTTGACAGCTGCTGCACCAGAGAGAAGCTCCTCTGCCCCTTTTCCACCCCACCCCACCTGGCCCTCATACACCCCCAGCCCAGCTACCAGAGGCAGAAGGTAGGTAAAATAAAAAGTGTAATGGGTGGACCTTCTGTCTTCAAAATACAAAATACAAGCTAATTTTATGCTTTATCTTTTATAGTTCCAACCGTCAGGGGGGATATCGAGTTTTCCCCAGGCCCATTATGTTCTCCAAGTGGTTAGTGAAGCAGACATATCACAATAATTTTAAAATCAAGGTAGTGAAAGAAGTAGAAACTTGTGTTACCTCAAAAATATTTAACAAAAATGTGTCATACATGACATAATATTATAGTACATTGTGCAATCTCTTTTTAACAAAGCGAGAAACAGCCCTGCACCTCACATAGATCCAGAGATCTGCCCCAATTACTGCTACATCAAGCTGGTTACTCAAGGGTAGTGTGAATAGTGTCTATTCTGCTGCATGTCAGGACTCGTGTCCATCTCTCCCTATCACAGCTCAGGACAGAAGGCAGTTGAAGATTTAAATTGAGCATGTGCGGCCTTCTCAGTGAGCAGTTCAAAGAAAATTTAGAAAAAAAAATGGCTCATTATTTAAAAATACATTTCACTGAATAACTGAGTCAGTTCTAGTAGATATACAAAATATTTCATGACATGCAACTAGTATTCAGATCCAGGTGCTGCTTTTAAAGTTTAGAATATTTTTCGTGGGACAACCCCTTTAACTTGATATTACATACTAATTATATTCCTGTTGCCACCCCTACAGACATACCATCTGACTTCGAGATGGAGGCCGCCATACGGCAATTTGGAGTGAAGCTCCACTCTGCCACCCGCCTCCTAGGCAGCCTCCAGCTGGACCACCTGGAGCTGCAGCAAATGATGGCGGCACGTCGGCATCCTCTTTAATTTTTATTTTATTTATTTTTTGTATTTTTCTGTTTTTAAAAAGTTATTTTATTATTATCTTTATTATTATTATTATTATTATTATTATTATTATATTATTATTATTAATAATATTAGGTATATAACCTGTGGTTTGATGTTTTTGTACACCTTTAACCCCTTCCTGACATACTGTGAAGAAATATTGTTAGGAAACATATACAGTGGAGGAAATAAGTATTTCATCCCCCACTGACTTTAAAAGTTTTAATACTAAAAAATAAATGAAACGTCTCATAATTTTATGCCAGCTTTATTTTAACAGTGACACATAGAATATCAAAAGAAAAACGGAGAAAATTACATGAAATGAGAAATAAAAAATAATTTTCATTTATTTGAGGGAAATAAGTATTTGATCCCCTAGGAAAACATTATTTAATACTTGGTAGCAAGGTTTGCACACACTTCAGGAGTAATTTTGGCCCACTCGTCTCTGCAAATCATCTCCATATCCTTAAGGTTTTTAGGCATGCATTTGGAAACGCGACGCTTCAGCTCTCTCCATAGATTTTCGATGGGATTGAGGTCAGGACACTGGCTAGGCCATTCCATGACCTTGATATGCTTCTTATGGAGCCACTCCTTTGTTTCTTTGGCTGTATGTTTTGGGTCGTTGTCGTGCTGAAAGACCCATCCATGACCCATTTTCAGTGCCCTGGCGGAGGCAAGGAGGTTGTCACCCAGGATTTTGCGATACATGGCCCCGTTCATCTTCCCGTCAATGCGGTGAAGTTGGCCTGTGCCCTTAGAAGAAAAACACCCCCAAAACATAATACTTCCACCACCATGCTTGACGGTGGGGATGGTATTCTTAGGGTCATATTCTGTATTTTTCTTCCTCCAAACACGTCGAGTTGAGTTGAAGCCAAAGAGCTCAATTTTGGTCTCATCTGACCACAGCTCCTTCTGCCAGTCTCTCTCGGAGTCATTAATATGTTCATTGGCAAACTTGAGGCAGGCCTGGACGTGAGCCTTCTTGAGCAGAGGAACCTTGCGTGCACTTCAGGATTTTAAACCATTACGTCTCAGTGTATTACCAATGGTTTTTTTGGAGACTGTGGTCCCAGCTGCCTTGAGATCATTACTCAGCTCCTCCCGTGTAGTTCTTGGCTGATGTTTAGCCTTTCTCATGATCAATGAGACTCCACGAGGTGATATCTTGCATGGAGCTCCAGGCCTGGGACGATTGACAGTAATGTTGTACTTCTTCCACTTCCGAATAATTGCACCAACAGTTGTCACCTTCTCATCCAGCTTCTTACTTATGGCTTTGTAGCCCATTCCAGCCTTGTGTAGGTCAACAATTATATATATATATATATATATATATATATATCGTTGGTCCAAACTTTTTACTATAATTTTTATTGTTATATACTGAGCCTCGCATGCTCCTTTTGGACCTGACGACGCCCATCCACCTAGGACTTCCTGGTAGGATACCTATTTAGCTGGTTTCACACGCCCTGAACAATGGAGACTTGGATGTAGTCTGAACAGAGGCATAGACGAGTGTAGGGACCCACTCCACAGGAAGTTACCGTGACGTATGGTGAGTGGGCATGATCACGCATTTGCAAATATGTGTAACTAAGGACTTCCTTTTTTATCTTTAGTCGGCATAGCGCCACATATATTTAAATTTATTTCTACTCTTATTGTTTATTATATGTTGTGCAACCATACCTTTATATAACAATTTTGTCCCTGACATCTTTAGACAGCTCTTTAGTCTTGCCAATGGTGGAGATGTTGGAGTGTCACTGAGACTCCTGTCAGGGGGCCTTTTATACAGGTGATAATTAGGGACAGGTGTCTCTCATCCAGGTAACGACTTCACTGTGATTAGGGTGTGTCAGTGGTCTGTGGGAGCCAACATTAGTTATGGTTTTACTAGGGGATCAAATACTTATCTCCCTCAAATGAAAATTATTTTTTATTTTTCATTTCATGTAATTTTCTCCGTTTTTCTTTTGATATTCTATGTGTCACTGTTAAAATAAAGCTGGCATAAAATTATGAGACGTTTCATTTATTTTTTAATATTAAAACTTTTAAAGTCAGTGGGGGATAAAATACTTATTTCCTCCACTGTATGTACGTAACACACAAGTGCTGCCAAAAATTACACGGAACAGGCACTCCAATACAAGGGGTATAAAGAAGGGCCTCATTCACATTGTGGAACAACTGTTCCTGTTGTGGGACTTATACACTCATAAAGCCTATGCACAAAGTGACAAGTCTGCCAAAAATTACAAGGAACAGGCACTCCGATACACCTTTAATTACACATAAAGGAGGGCATCAGACACACCCGTGAAAAATTAAGATTGATGGCCTCCTGGGGAACAGACCCATGAAAACATTATTTTTGAGGGACTGGTGGTGAACAGACCCATGAAAACATTATTTTTGAGGGCCTGGTGGTGAGCAGACCCATGAAAACATTATTTTTGAGGGACTGGTGGTGAACAGACCCTTGAAAACATTATGGTTGAAGGCCTGGTGGTGAACAGACCCATGAAAATATTATGGTTGAAGGCCTGGTGGTGAACAGACCCATGAAAACATTATGGTTGAAGGCCTGGTGGTGAACAGACCCATGAAAATATTATGGTTGAAGGCCTGGTGGGTAACAGACCCATGAAAACAATTATGGGGGTAACGTTAACTAACAACAGCTACAAGTGTAGAAAACGGAAGAGGAGGTAGACAACGGTGTTTGCTTTTGAAATAGGGTTTTGTAGACTTCGGGTTCGCACAGCCCATGACATGACACTAGACATTTGGCTGTAAAATTATGGCCCGGCTGACAGCAACAGTGGGAAAACAGCACTCAGACTATTCTGCCCTGCAAGGCCTGATCTCATCACCAGCATCAGCAAGAGGAGTATGAAATTCGGATGTAATCCAGCCTTTATTCATTTTTATAAAGGTATTTTTTTGAACACTGCCTGGTGACAGATTTGTCCTTTTGGGTGTCACCACCCCCCCAGCGGCACTAAAAACCCTCTCTGACATGACACTTGAGGCTGGGCAGGAAAGAAGCCCTAGTGCATAGTGGGACAGTTCCGGCCACTGTTGTAATATGCCTGCCCAGAAGTCCAGGGGGTCTGAGAAGAGGCTTTGTGAGCCAGACTGCAGGTAAGCCTGAACCTGCTCATTGAGGCGGTTGATCTGGGCCTGCTCACTTGGCTGTAGCTGTTGGGAGCCTGCAGAGAAAAATTCCTGCATCATACTCATTGGGCTTAACTGTCTGCTGCAGGTTGTGGCAGAAGGTGGATTACTCGGCCGGACCTCCTTCTCAGACATGCTGGCAACAGGCTGGGGCTGGCTGAAAGCTCTGGCCAGGTTACTACATAGCTTCTCCCACAATGAGACTAATTTCTCTTCCCTTTCCTGGGGAGGAAAACAATCCCCCATGTTGGATTGATACCGCGGGTCCATAAGCATCGCCAGCCAGTATTCGCCAGTATTCGCCAGTCTGCATTATGTTTAGGATACGCCTGTCAGTGCGTAAGCATGTGAGCATACAACTCGCCATCCTGCCCAGCGTGCCTGAGAGGCCACTTCTTTCCATCTCAGCCTCTCTCTGAGAAACGTCTGTGTCCCTGAAAGTCTCATCCTCCACCTGTGTCTCCTCCTCCTCCTCCTGGTCATCAACATCACCCTCATTAAAATCCTCCTCCTCTTCCCCCTCCTCTAACTGAAGCTCCTCATCCTCATCCTGCTCCACAAGGGAACTTTGGCGTTGGGGCTCCCCTACAGTGACAGCATGGCGGCCGGTAGACAAATGACCAGGATTTCCTTCCCCCATTGCCCCCTGCTGCATGAGCGTGAGTGTCTTTTCCAGCACAAATATTATTGAAATTACGTTGTTCACACCACAGCTGTCCCGGCTGACCAATTTGGTGGCTTCTTCTAAGGGCCTTAGAACAGTGCAGGCATCTCGGACTAGCCTCCACTGCCGGAAATCAAAGCCGCACCTGCTCCCTATGCTGGAAGATTCTGGCTGCTGGGTTGCTGGGGTGTTCCTGCCTCGCTGCCACTAAATACATTCAGCCAGTGGGCAGTAAAGGATGTGTATTGCCCCTGGCCGTAAGCACTGCTCCAGGTGTGCACCGTGCTGCAGAGAGACAGCTGCAGGGAGCGTCCAATATTCTCTGCCACGTGGGAGTAAAGGGCGGGGATAGCTTTGTTTGAAAAGTAATGCTGGCTAGGGACCTGCCAGCGTGGCTGAGCGCAAGCCATTAGCTCCCTAAAAGCTGGGCAGTCAACCAGCTGGTACAGCAGAGACTGCACAGCCAGCAACTTTGTCAGGTGACCGTTCAGTTTGCGCACTGTCGGATTACATGTGGCATAAAACTGCTTCCTGGCCACACACTCGGCAATGGACGGCTGCCGAATGAGAGGAGGTGGAGACATGCACGCACTGGGCGACGATGAGGTGGATGTACTACTTACACCCGGGATGCGGGCTGAGCTATGACCCTGGATGCGGCCTGCCTGACAGAAGGGACCCCCAGAGAAGTAACCAGCTCTTTAGTATTAATGGGCTGCTCTAAATTGCCGGCATGACGCCGCTTCAAATGGTTCCACAGAGCAGTGGTCCCAACATTTGCGGCTTTCCCACGGCTCAATTTCTGCTTACAGAAATTACACGTGGCCATACTGCTATCCCCCGGCAGAGTGGTAAAATACTTCCACACACCCGACGTGCGCCCTCCACAGCTGGCCAAGCTTCTCGCACGCTTACTTCCTGGTGCCGGCCCCACTATATTTGGGGTCTCGCTAGTTTCCAGGGAAGCACTAGCCTTGTGCCTCGCCTCTGCCCTCTGTTGCTGCCACTACTAGTACCACCCTCCTCCTCTGAACTCAAATCCTCCTCCGCTTCACAGGTCCTCCAGCCTAACACATCAGATTCCTCATCAGACTCCTCCACAACACATTTTTGCAAATTAGGCTGTTCCCCACCAACTGACAATTCCGGGCAGTCCAATATCTGACTGCCCTCTAAGAAATCCTCAGGGAGGCTGTCCTCTGTAACCGCCGGATTATAAGTTGGGCTTCGGTGGCTTTTTTTCCTAGAAATTGCTGAAGGGACACCACTAGGAGGGAACTCTGAAGCCCGAGAGGTGGCAGAAAATGACAGGGTTTGATTGAGTGGAATGGTGGAGCAAGACGAGTCTGACCCCTGGCTACATATGGACACTGTATCAGCAGATGACAGCAGATCATCCAGCTGAGACTGAGATGAGCGTGCCATCCATTCCACTACCTCATCTACTTTCTCCTCCACTACAATGTTGCGCCTTGGTGGGTTAGCCAGGTGGAACAACGGCCAAGTATTGGGAATATTACTAGCAGATGCTCCGGCTACAGGTCTTTTGGCACTGCTGCCCTGTGCCACCTTCTCCTTTTTTTAAAGCTCAAAGTCTGGCTGGAACTGGACTCCTTTTGCTTATCCATGCCAAAGATTTTTTAATTCACTCTGTGGCCCTGCAGTTGGTCTTTGTCCCTGTCTCTCCCTGTCTCTCTCTCCCTGCCTGATTATTACTATCCCTGACCTGGCCCTGCAGTATTCCTGATATATATATATGATAGATTCCCACTACAATTACACCCCAGTTAGAAGAACACAGTGTCTCTGAACTTCACAAATTCACAACAGTGCTTCTGCTCGCCTCAGCAGTCGCAGCAGAAATGAAGAGTCACTGGCTTACTGAGCCTGAGCCAATCAGAGCAAGCCCAGCCTACTAGGTCAGGTGACCGCTTTCTTGCCGGGCTTTTGCGCACGATAAATGAACAAACAGTAAAAGATAATAAATTGAATTCGTACGCAGCAGCGTATACAGTAACTAATTCGTACGCAATTGCGTATAATTTATAGGACAAACTACGTAGCGAATGCGTACAAAGTCAAAGCGAAACGACTAATATTTGGATTCGCTTCGCAGCTGAAAAATCCCAAGATTCGATACGAATCTACGAATCGGCGAATAGATTCGCTCATCTCTAATGACTGCTTAGGGCAGCAATAAAAAAAAAAACCTCTGTCACTCCAGCTGTGAAAAAAATGACTCCCAGCATTTTGTCAGAAATTATACAGAATTAAATGGAGCATTTTAGGAGTTGTAGTTTCACCAGAGCTGGAGTGCCAGAGGATGCTGACCTGATGGTGGCAAACTGGGCAATTGCACAGCACCCTAATATCATAGCAGCCTCCTAAAGTAAAGACCCCCAAACTGAGAATGGATCATGTAAACTTTCACTGCCCCATACTACTGAAGACTTTACAATTATGTTCATCAATATTCAGGAACTGTATAGCAGTAACTGATTAACACTGAATGGCAGTATTTTATGGCAGTATTTAGATACTATATGGAGGTATTATTTAAATAGTGCGCGGTGGAATTATTTTGGCAGTATTGTGAGGTTGTTACATGAAAATATTATTTGGCTTTGCAATGCAGTTTTCAATTATTGTTGCCTATAACATTTTCTATAAGCCATCCTAAATATTTAAAATTTTTCAAAAATAAAGCTGTGTTTTTTTAAATTCTCTTTCAATATATAAAATTTTGTTTTATTATTTTTACGTATAATTATTAGTGATGATCGAGCACCTCGATGTTCAGGTGCTCGGATGCTCTGGCCGAACACTAGGTGGTGCTTGAGTGCTCGGCCAAGCTCCCGAGTACAATGGAAGTCAATGGGAGAAAAGCAGGCACCCCCTGCTCGGATGAGGGGAGGGTGTCTGGTCCATAGGGAAATGTCAGAAGATGGTGGAAACACCACAGAAATGGTTAGGGAACAGCATGGGGAGGATGTCTGGATGCATCTTGGATACCGAAGTCGCTGCTATTAACGATGATGCATGACTATGACTCCACTTTTACGGAATGACAAAAATACCCCCCAAAAACCCAAGATAACATCGATTTTTACAAGAAATATTGTTAGGAAACATAGATTTACTTGTACGTTAAGCGCAAGTGCTGCCAAAAATTACACGGATGAGGCACTCCCATGCAACAGGTATATCACATAAAGGAGGGCCACATTGTGGTATAATTGTGGGACTCAGACACTCATAAAGCCTATGCACTAAGGGAAAGGGCTGCCAAAAATTACAAGGATCAGGCACTCCAATACACCCTTTATTACACATAAAGTAGGGCATCAGACACACCCGTGAAAAATTATCATTGATGGCCTGCTGCTGACACTCAAAAACAATAGGGTTGACATTAGGGTTGACATTCTGCTGCTGCTGTGCAGACCGTCCAAGAAATGTAAGAGTGACACTCTGCTGCCGAGCTGACCATCCCAAAAATTTAATGGACACATGCTGCTGCCACTGCACCGCTCAGAATCGCTGATGACCATTTTGTTTTTCGCTATCCGCCGTGGGAGGCCGGGGCCCCCCCAGCGGCGTGTGCCGTGTAGGCCGTTCCACTCTCACTCTCCGCGGTAATTCCTTGTCCTATTGCGTTTATCTAAGTTACTTGTCACGCGAGGTCGGCATCGCGCTCCCTCTGCACGACATCGCCGGACCTCTCCGCCCCCCTGGAGACGAGCAATAGGGAATTGAAGTGCTGGTCTTGTCAGCCAGCACTTCATGAGTTAATTCTCTGTTTGGGTTTAGCCATGTGGTGCTGATCACACCACATGGCTACTTTACATATTGTTTGGACAGCTTGCTCCGCCTCAGGTCATGTGATGCTGGCCACATCACATGATCCTGGGCGGGCTATTTAAAGATGGCAACTGCCTCACTCAGATGCCTGTGATTAGCGTTACTACTTTGATCAGTGCTTGTGCGACCTAGTGTTTGATTGCTGTTTGACCCTGACCTTGGACTTGGACTTCGACCTCTCTTTGCTTCACCCCCGGTATTTACGTTATCTCCTGTGCATGACCCGGCTTGCTGACTATTCTGATATTGTGTTTGTTTCGTCTGTGTTTGTCTCTCCAATTGTTCCCTGTTCCTCCCTGTGCACTTATACAGAGCAGGGACCGTCACCGTGGTTGTCCGCGGCCGCCTAGGGCCGACTGAGGCAAGCAGGCAGGGAGAGAACGGGGGGGTTTTCAGTACAGGGCGCACCTTCCCTTGTCTCCCCCGTGACAGAATCACAGGCCATACTAAATGGAGCCGTTGCGAATTCTCACGGATCATATGAGTGACATGGCTCAGATGATCCAGGATCTGGCCGAGAGAATCCAACACCAGGAGCAGCTGCAAACTGTACCCGCAGCCGCTCCCTCCATTATTGAACCCTATATAAGGTTGCCCGATCGGTTTGTGGGTAACCGAAAGACTTTCCGTTCTTTCCAGGAAAGTTGCAAATTATATTTTCGTTTACGCCCACACTCCTCGGGTTCTGAGCAGCAGCGGGTAGGAATAATTATTTCCTTGCTGCAAGGGGATCCGCAGGAGTGGGCTTTCTCATTGCCATCTGACTCCCCATGTCTGTTGTCTGTGGAGGCCTTTTTCCAGGCCTTAGGTCTTTTGTATGAAGAACCAGACTGGGCCACTGTAGCAGAAACTCAGCTCAGGAACATTCAGCAAGGAAACCGCCCAGTAGAGGATTACTGTGCAGAGTTCAGGAAGTGGTGTGTCTCCTCTGGGTGGAATGACCCAGCTTTGAGAAGCCAGTTTAGGGTGGGGCTGTCAGACCAACTCAAGGATCTTCTGGTTTGTTATCCTACTCCTGACTCCCTAGAGACGACCATGACTTTAGTTATTAAGCTGGATCGACGGGTGAGAGAAAGACAGAGGGAACGATCAAATACTCCTCAAGCTGTCGTCCTGCCTGAGTTTCCTCCTCTGAGTCCACCTCCTGCCAAGGTCCCGGAGTCCATGCAGTTAGGAGGTATCCTGAGAAACCAAAGACGTTTAAAGGGAGCCTGCTTCTACTGCGGTGAGGTGAACCACTGGCTCCAGCAGTGTCCAAAACTTCCGCCCTCTAGGAGATCTCCGGTGGGAGGTAAGGTAACCCCAGCAGTGGTAAGGAGAAAGATTTTAGTACCCATCTCCATTGCATATGATCAATTCAGGGGTTCTGGAAAGGCTTTTGTTGACTCTGGTTCTGCTGCTAATTTTATTAATTTTGATTTTGTACAGTCTGTGGGTTTACCGATGGTCCCTTTAAGGGAGGGTATTCAAATTATCGCCCTCGACTCCACTCCCCTAAATAATGGGAGGATCGAGTTCTGTACTCCTAGTGTGACCCTGACGGTTGGGATTTCGCATTCCGAAAAATGTGTTTTTTGGGTTTTAAAAAATTTACCTGCTGACCTAGTTCTTGGTTTACCTTGGTTGCAGGACCACAATCCTGTAATCAATTGGTCAACAGGTGAATTAGAAAAATGGGGGCTGAATTGTGACAAGTGTTGCAAATCTGTATTGCAGTTGGGAGGTACTACTGAGTCTCCTTTCTTACCTGAGTACATCAAGGATTTTTCGGACGTTTTCTCCATGTCCGAGGCTGAGTTCCTCCCTCCTCACCGGCAATATGATTGTGCCATCGATATTATTGAGGGGTCCAGATATCCCAAGGGCCGTATCTATAATCTCTCTACTCCAGAGCGTCAGTCTATGAGGGATTATCTCAAGGAGAGTCTGGCCAAGGGTCACATCCGGCCTTCTGTTTCTCCCATGGGGGCAGGATTTTTCTTTGTCGGGAAAAAGGATGGAGGGTTGAGGCCCTGTATTGATTACAGGGAACTCAATAAAATTACTGTTAAAAACAGGTACCCGCTGCCCCTTATTCCTGATTTGTTGAATCAGGTTCAGGGTGCTTGTTGGTTTACTAAGCTAGATCTGAAGGGGGCGTACAACCTGATCAGAATCCGTGAGGGTGATGAATGGAAAACTGCCTTTAATACCCCGGAGGGTCATTATGAGTACCTAGTAATGCCCTTCGGGTTAAGTAATGCTCCTGCGGTGTTCCAAAATTTTGTCAATGACATTTTTAGACCATTTATTGGAAAATTTGTAATTGTCTATATTGATGACATCTTGATTTTTTCTACAGACTGGGAGAGTCACGTATCCCACACCAGGCAAGTGCTGGAGGTGTTGCGTGAGAACAAGTTGTTTGTCAAAGGGGAGAAGTGTATCTTTGGTGTTCAGGAAGTGACCTTTTTGGGATACATTCTCACCCCTTTTTCCTTCAAAATGGACCCGGGTAAGGTACAGGCCATTGTAGAGTGGGTGCGACCTTCCTCTCTGAAGGCGCTCCAGCGATTTCTGGGTTTTACTAATTTCTATCGGAAATTTATCAAAAATTTTTCTGTTATAGCCAAACCCATTACGGATTTGACCCGCAAGGGAGCTGATTTAGTCAACTGGTCCCCTGCAGCTATTGAAGCGTTTGAAAAGCTAAAGCGGTTTTTTGTTGATGCTCCTGTGCTGATCCAGCCTGATCAAAATAAGCCGTTTGTAGTTGAGGTGGATGCATCTGAAGATGGTGTGGGGGCAGTACTGTCCCAGGGGTCTTCCACCTTAACTAATCTCAAGCCATGCGCCTTCTTCTCCCGCAAGTTCTCTCCTGCCGAGAGAAACTATGACATTGGTAATAGGGAGTTACTAGCAATCAAGTGGGCATTTGAGGAATGGCGTCATTTTTTAGAAGGGGCATTACACCGCATTACGGTCCTCACGGATCATAAGAATTTGATGTTTCTGGAATCTGCTAAGCGATTGAATCCCAGACAGGCGAGGTGGGCTTTGTTCTTTACTCGTTTTGACTTTTGTGTTACCTTCAGACCCGGAAGCAAGAACATTAAGGCCGATGCCTTATCCCGAAGTTTCCAGGCGTATCAGCCTCCTGATGTCCCTCCTGAGCCCATCCTGCCAGCTGACATCATCGTAGCCGCTACCTCATCTGATCTCGCTTCTGAAATCGTGGCAGGACAACATCTTGCTCCCACTGGTACTCCCAATGACAAGTTATTTGTGCCAGCTCATTTGCGGTTGCGACTGCTGGGTGAGTGCCATAGCTCTGTTTTATGTGGACATCCTGGTATCAATGCCACCAAGGAGTTGGTCTCTAGGCAGTATTGGTGGTCGTCAATCTCCAGAGATGTTCAGGCTTTTGTAACTGCGTGCAATACTTGTGCCAGGTCCAAGAATCCCAAGACTCGGCCTATGGGTGAGTTGCGTCCATTACCCATACCTGATAGACCTTGGTCACATCTGTCCATGGACTTCATCACGGATTTGCCATGCTCTGAGGGTAAAACCGTGATTCTTGTAGTGGTGGACAGATTCAGCAAGATGTGTCACTTTATTTCTTTGTGTAAATTACCCTCTGCAAAGGTTTTGGCTTCCGTATTTATGGACCACATAGTTAAACTACACGGTGTTCCTGAGAATATTGTTTCTGACAGGGGGGTGCAGTTTGTGTCTAAATTCTGGAGGGCCTTCTGTAAGAAGATCGATATTTCCTTATCCTTTTCGTCAGCCTTTCATCCAGAGACCAATGGTCAGACTGAACGTCTTAATCAGTCCGTTGAGCAATATCTCAGATGTTATGTTGCTGATAACCAGCATGTGTGGGCCAGATTCCTGTCTCTGGCCGAGTTCGCGATTAATAACCGTGTGAATTCGTCTTCTGGGGTATCGCCGTTTTTCTGCAACATGGGGTTTCATCCGCGCTTTGGCTCTTTTTCTCCAGCTGTTTCGGCGGTCCCAGAGGCCAATGCTCTCTCTCAGGAACTGTGCACAGTTTGGGCACAGGTTCAGTCGAACCTGGAAAGAGCCCAAAGGATTCAAAAAACTAAGGCCGATAAGAAACGTTCTAAGGGTGTGAATTTCAAGGTGGGGGACATGGTATGGTTGTCAACTAAAAATCTACGTATGAAAGTACCATCCTATAAGTTTGCGCCTCGCTTCATTGGTCCATACAGGATCACCAAGGTGATCAATCCGGTGTCGTTTGAATTGTGTTTACCTGACTCCCTTCGTGTTCACAATGTTTTTCATATGTCTTTGCTTAAGCGTTATGTTGCTCCCGCTGGTCCAGAGGAACTGCCCCCGCCTCCGGTCGAGGTGGAGGGACAAGTGGAGCACGAGATTCATAGAATCATTGATGTTAGGAAGGTCCGGAATTCCTTCCAGTACCTTGTACACTGGAGGGGATTTGGGCCTGAGGACAGATCTTGGGTACCGCTGAGCAGGATGCATGCAGACGCACTTGTTAAGAGTTTTCATCGACAGCATCCCGATAAGCCTGCTCCCGCTGGTAAGGGTCCGGTGGCCCCTCGTGAAGGGGGGGGTACTGTCACGCGAGGTCGGCATCGCGCTCCCTCTGCACGACATCGCCGGACCTCTCCGCCCCCCTGGAGACGAGCAATAGGGAATTGAAGTGCTGGTCTTGTCAGCCAGCACTTCATGAGTTAATTCTCTGTTTGGGTTTAGCCATGTGGTGCTGATCACACCACATGGCTACTTTACATATTGTTTGGACAGCTTGCTCCGCCTCAGGTCATGTGATGCTGGCCACATCACATGATCCTGGGCGGGCTATTTAAAGATGGCAACTGCCTCACTCAGATGCCTGTGATTAGCGTTACTACTTTGATCAGTGCTTGTGCGACCTAGTGTTTGATTGCTGTTTGACCCTGACCTTGGACTTGGACTTCGACCTCTCTTTGCTTCACCCCCGGTATTTACGTTATCTCCTGTGCATGACCCGGCTTGCTGACTATTCTGATATTGTGTTTGTTTCGTCTGTGTTTGTCTCTCCAATTGTTCCCTGTTCCTCCCTGTGCACTTATACAGAGCAGGGACCGTCACCGTGGTTGTCCGCGGCCGCCTAGGGCCGACTGAGGCAAGCAGGCAGGGAGAGAACGGGGGGGTTTTCAGTACAGGGCGCACCTTCCCTTGTCTCCCCCGTCACATTACTGCACTTAAAAAGCTCGAAGTTGGATCTTAGGATGGAGTTGGCTGTCTACAGGGAGGTGAGCTACCACCTGTTGGAGCCCCTGCCTCTCGGCACCTCCCTGATGCTGTTCGTTCTGTGTCCCGGGGGTCGGAATCGTTTACTTAAAAAATTTGAGTGTTCAAACCAAGCCGGGTGGACTGAATACTTGAGCTCTGAATAATGGAATCGGACTCCATGCTGCTGCCACCGCATTTTATCAAACTGTCCCAAATCTAAGGGTGACAAGCTGATGCCAAGCTGACCGTCCAAAAGAATGATATTCTTCATGTGACATTCCGCTGCTTAGCAGACCGTTAAAAATTTTCAAGTGTGACACGCTAATGTCGAGCTGACCGTCCAAGAGAATGATATTCTTGATGTGACATTCCGCTGCTTAGCAGACCGTTAAAAAATATTCCAGTGTGACACGCTAATGCTGAGCTGACCGTCCAAGAGAATGATATTCTTGATGTGACATTCCACTGCATAGCAGACCGTTAAAAATGTTCAAGTGTGACACGCTAATGCCGAGCTGACTGTCCAAAATAATGATATTCTTGATGTGACATTCCGCTGCAGAGCAGACCGTTAAAAATATTTAAATCTGACACACTAATGCCGAGCTGACCCTCCAAAAGAATGATATTCTTCATGTGACATTCCGCTGCAGAGCCGACCGTTAAAAACATTTAAGTGTGACACGCTAATGCCAAGCTGACCGTGGAAAACATTATATTCTTCATGTGACATTCTGCAGAAGAGCAGACAGTTAAAAATATTTAAGTGTGACATGCTAATGCCAAGCTGACCGTCGAAATAATGATATTCTTCATATGACATTCTGCAGAAGAACAGACCGTTAAAAACATTTCAGTGTGACACACTAATGCCAAGCTGGTTGAGTGCCAGTTGATGAGCTGACAGGCCCAAAAATTACAGGCAGGCCCAGCTAGTGAGCTGACCGGCTAAAAAATTTGGGTGCAGGCCCAGCTGGTGGACTTCGAGGGCAGCCTAATAAGCTGTTTCATATGATGGAGCAAGAGGAGGAAGAGGACGAGAAGAGGAAGGGGTGCATGATAATACAGTGTATTCAATACACCCTAAAAGCCTGATTTAA
>ONZH01019704.1:0-27239 GCA_900303285.1 Rhinella marina | reverse complement strand
CGTCCACATCTCCAAACTGCTTAGCCTGGAGATGCTGCGCTATAGACTGGTAGAGACTGAGGCTTTACGCAACCTGATGGCGGTGGCTGTCCCTCGGTAATAGGTCCTCAGCCGCCACTATTTTTCCCGATGTGCCGTCCCAGCCCTACACCAGCACGTGTCAGAGAACATCATCCGTACCCTGACCAATGCGGTTACTGAGAAGGTCCACCTAACCACTGACACGTGGGCCAAGTGCTGGCGGGCAGGGACACTATATCTCCCTGACGGCACATTGGGTTAACTTGGTGGAGGCTGGGACCAAGTCTGATCCTGGGGCCGCTCATGTACTGCGCCCACCGAGGATTGCGGGGCCTACCTCGGTCACGGTTTCTCAGACTTATTATGCCTCTTCCTCCAACCCCTCCTCCTCCTCCTCCTCCTACTCTCAATTACCATCCGTGAGCACAGCGCCTACAGTCGGTAGCTCTAGGTGCAGCAGCACTGCCGTGGGTAAGCCCCAACAGGCGGTGCTGAAACTGCTGAGCTTAGGTGACAAGAGGCACACCGCCCAAGAGCTGTTACAGGGAATCATGGCACAGACAGATCTTTGGCTGATGCCGCTGAACCTCAAACCAGGCATGGCTGTGTGTGACAAACGGCGTAACCTGGTGCCGGCCCTGCAACTCGGCAGACTCACACATGTGCCATGCCTGGCCCACGTGTTCAATCTTGTGGTTCAGTGCTTCCTAAAGACCTACCCCAATTTGTCAGATTTGCTCATCAAGGTGCGACGCATCTGTGCGCATTTCCGCAAGTCGACCACAGATGCTGCCACTCTCAGGGCAGTGCAATGGCGCTTACAACTGACAGCTGACCGACTGTTGTGCGATCTGCCCACGCGATGGAATTCCATGTTACACATGTTAGCCAGAGTTTACCAGCAGCGCAGAGCGATTGTAGACTGTCAGATGACAACTTCCACGAGAACTGGTAGTCAGATTAGTCAGCTATCTCAAGTCTACGATGAGGAGTGGATGTGGATGTCTGATATCTGTCAGGTGTTAAGCAACTTTGAGGAGTCAACAAAGATGGTCAGCGGCGACGCCGCCATTATCAGCGTCACCATCCCGCTGCTTTGTCTGCTGAAAAAGTCACTGCTCAGCATGAAGTCAAAGGCTTTACGCTTGTCACAGGAGATGGGGGAAGAAGATACGTTGCTTGATGGCCAGACCACCCTCAGGTCTGTTTCTCAGCGCGTATTGGAGGAGGGGGAGGAGGATCAGGAGGAAGAGGAGGAGACTGTTGGCGAGACTGAAGAGGGTACCAATGCTCATTCCTTCTTATCTGTTGAGCATGTATGGGCTGAAGAGGAGGAGTTGGAGGCGGAAATGGAGAGTCAGCCTATTGAGGAGAGGGAATTCTTGCATGTTGGGACTCTGGCGCACATGGCTGACTTCATGTTAGGCTACCTTTCCCGTGACCCACGCGTTAGAAGCATTTTTGCCAACACCGATTACTGGGTGTTCACCCTCCTGGACTCCCGGAACAAGCAGAACTTTTCCACTCTCATTCCTGTAGAGGAAAGGAGTATGAGAGTGAATCAATATCAACAGGCCCTGGTGCACAAGCTGAAACTATCCTTCCCATATGACACTACTAGCAGCAGACGATGTATTTCTGTGGGCCAACTAGTTGGGGAGAGGAGGGGAGCAGGCAGCTTGTCAAGCACTGGCAGGGGAACACTCTCCAAGGCCTTTGCCAGCTTTATGTCACCCCAGCAGTCTAGGCAGAGTAGGGGGGAGCTGTTCAGAAAGATGGTGAGGGAGTACCTAGCTGACCATACCAACGTCCTGCGTGATCACTCTGCTCCATACAACTACCGGGTTGCAAAGCTGGACACGTGGCCTGAACTGGCGCTGTACGCCTTGGAGGTGCTGGCCTATCCTGCCGCTAGCGTGTTGTCAGAGCGGGTCTTCAGTGCAGCTGGTGGCATCATCACTGATAAGCGTACACTCCTGTCAACTGACAGTGCTGATAGGCTGACGCTTATTAAAATGAATAACGCCTGGATTTCACCGGAATTCAAATCTCCACAGGGGGAAAGCAGCTCAACATGAAGATTCTTTATGTATCCTCTCCTCCTCCTCCTTCTCTTCGCACACAAACGCTGAGCCAACAGCCAATTTTTCTGAGGGCCAACTGGCGCTCTTTACAAACAATGTTTACGGAGGGCCACCTACAGGTCCTCTCTCCAATAATTTTTTTAGGAGCGTCAACCGTCAACTACAGACACTCAAAAACAATTTTTCAGGAGGATCAACTACAGACACTCCAAAACAATTTTTTAGGACGGTCAACTACAGACACTCAAAAACTAATTTTTGGGAGGCTTACCTACAGCCATTTGACTGCAATCTCAGTCTGACCAAGGCATTGGTGGTGTCACCGCCATGCTGTGTCAGGGTAAATTTTGGGTGGTTCACCTGCTTCCTCAGTTTAACTTGGTCACTCTGTTATCACCGCCATGCTGTGTCAGGGTAAATTTTTGGGTGGTTCACCGGCTACCTCAGGTAACTTGGTCACTAGTTGGTGTCACCACTAGACTGCGGCTATTGTGCTGCACACTACAGAATTGTTCACTACACTATTGTATATATAACTGAGAAAAAAAACGTACGTTTTAGACTGCGGCTACTGTGCCGCACACTACATAATTGTTCACTGGACTGTAGTATATATAACTGAGAGGAAAAACGTACTCTTTAAACTGTGGCTACTGTGCCGCACACTACATAATTGCTCACTGGACTGTAGTATATATAACTGAGAGAAATAAACATACTCTTTAGACTGCGGCTACTGTGCCGCACACTACATAATTGTTCACTGGACTGTAGTATATATAACTGAGAGAAAAAATGTATTTTCTAGACTGCGGCTACTGTGCCGCACAATACATAATTGTTCACTGCACTGTAGTATATATAACTGAGAGAAAAAACGTACTCTTTAGATTGTGGCTACTGTACAGCACACTACAGAATTGTTCACTGCACTGTAGTATATATAACTGAGAGAAAAAAACGTACTCTTTAGACTGCGGCTACTTTACAGCACACTACAGAATTGTTCACTGCACTGTAGTATATATAACTGAGAGAAAAAACGTACTCTTTAGACTGGCTACTGTACAGCACACTACAGAATTGTTCACTGCACTGTAGTATATATAACTGAGAGAAAAAAGCAACTCTTTAGACTGCAGCTACTGTGCCTCACACTACATAATTGTTCACTGGACTGTAGTATGTATAACTGAGAGAAAAAACGTATTTCCTAGACTGCGGCCACTGTGCCGCACACTACATAATTGTTCACTGGACTGTAGTATATATAACTGAGAGAAAAACATACTCTTTAGACTGTGGCTACTGTACAGCACACTACAAATTTTTTTACTGCACTGTAGTATATATAACTGAGAGAAAAAACGTACTCTTTAGACTGTGGCTACGGTACAGCACACTACAGAATTGTTCACTGGACTGTAGTATATATTACTAAGAGAAAAATTGTACTCTTTAGACTGGCTACTGTACAGCACACTACATAATTGTTCACTGCACTGTAGTATATATAACTGAGAGAAAAAAAACAACTCTTTAGACTGTGGCTACTGTGCCTCACACTACATAATTGTTCACCGGACTGTAGTATATATAACTGAGAGAAAAAACGTATTTCCTAGACTGCAGCTACTGTGCCGCACACTACATAATTGTTCACTGGATTGTAGTATATATAAATGAGAGAAAAAATGTACTCTTTAGACTGCGGTTACTGTGCCGCACACTACATAATTGTTCACTGGACTGTGGTATATATAACTGAGAGAAAAAATGTATTTTCTAGACTGTGGCTACTGTGCCACACACAACATAATTGTTCACTGCACTGTAGTATATATAACTGAGAGAAAAAACATACTTTTAGACTGTGGCTACTGTACAGCAAACTACAGAATTGTTAACTGCACTGTAGTATATATAACTGAGAGAAAAAACGTACTGTTTAGATTGCGGCCACTGTACAGCAGACTACAGAATTGTTCATTGCACTGTAGTATATATAACTGAGAGGAAAAACACTCTTTAGACTGCGGCTAATGTACAGCACACTACAGAATTGTTCACTGCACTGTAGTATATATAACTGAGAGAAAAAACATATTCCCTAGACTGCACTACAGATCCCAGCAAGCCAAGGTACAGCAGCAGCAGCAAAAATGAGTACTGAGAGGACTTTGGTCAATTTCTTTGGGATCTGTGTGGACCACATGCTGTCACCTTTCTGCCACCAGTCGCTGTGCACAGTGTGCAGCCAAGATGGCGGTAGCTGCACTACAAGTCCCAGCCAGCAGCCAGGAGGAGACAAAAAAAAAAGGTGCTTGTATCCCTTAGAAGGGCTGTTGGGTTCTTTGAGGATGATTCCTGCCTAACCAAAATCTAAATTGAGGCCCTAACACTCTCCCTGACCGACAGCAGCTCTATCCCTAATGTCATCCAGGCAGCGTCTGAGGCGAGCAGCGCTAGACCAGATTCTTATATTCCCAGGTCATCTGATCTGGCCAGCCAATCCCTGCTATCGACTTGTATGGGTTCCGCTTGATGCTAGGAGGTCTAAAAGACTCTCCTGCATGTTGATTGGCTGAGAATAAGGCGCCTAACATGCAGGAAGAGGAAGATGCCATTTCCTCGAGTATCGAGCATGTACGAATACCCTAATGCTCGAACTAGCACCAATCTCGGACGAGCATGTTCGCTCATCTCTACTCGTGGATAATAGGTTCTAATGAAGAGGTGATTAAATTTGTAAGGAAGGATTTAGAGATCACCTGGTCTGAATTCTCTGGATTGTGCGTCTTTCAATTCGCTCTCACCCTCTCTTTCAGAGCCGTCGTCTCCCGCTTCAAAAGTCTGAGCTCTCTTCGTCGGCGCCATCTTGGTTTGCTGTGATCCCAGCACAGACGCAGCTTTTTTCATAAATCTCTCGATCTCTCCTTAAGAATTTACATTCCTTGGGGTGCCCCCGCAATCCCTGGAGCGGTCTCTGGAGGTTTTGCCCATTTTGCTTGGGTAAGTTCGCTTTGATAAGGCCTGAGATGAAGTGACGGAGCTCAGGCAAAGATGTGCATTCAGCTCGGCCACGAAGCTCCGCCCCCATCACACTTAAATATTTTTAACGTTCTGCTTTTCTGCAGAATGTCACATGAAGAATATCATTTTTTCGACGGTCAGCTTGGCATTAGCGTGTCACACTTGACAATTTTTAATGGTCTGCTTTTCTACAGAATGTCACATCAAGAATATAATTTTTTTGGACGGTCAGCTTGGCATTAGCGTGTCACACTTGAAAATTTTTAACGGTTTGCTCTTCAGCGGAATGTCACATCAAGAATATCATTTTTTTGGACAGTCAGCTCACATTAGCGTGTCACATTTAATTATTTTTAACAGTCTGCTCTTCAGCGGAATGTCACATCAAGAATATCATTTTTTGGACGGTCAGCTCGGCATTAGCGTGTCACATTTAAATATTTTTAACGGTCTGCTCTTCAGCAGAATGTCACATCAACAATATCATTTTTTCGACGGTAAGCTTGGCATCAGCGTCTCACCCTTAAATTTGGGAGTTTGATAGAGTGCGGTGGCAGCAGCATATGCCCCTAAATTTTTTTTCCGCCAGCTCGGCAGCAGAGTGTCAAACTTAAATTTGGTACAGTTTGATAAAGTGCGGTGGCAGCAGCATGGAGTCCGATTCCATTATTCAGAGCTCAAGTATTCAGTCGACCCGGCTTGGTTTGAACACTCACCTAAGATCAAACTTCAAGCTTTTTAAGTGCAGCAACTTAGATAAACGCAATTGGACCAGGAATTACCGCGGAGAGCAAGAGTGGAACGGCCAACGCGGCACACGTCGCTGGGGGGGACACCGGCCTCCCGCGGTGGATATCGAAAAAAGAAACAGCGACTCTTAGCGGTGCGGTGGCAGCAGCAAGGAGTCCGATTCCATTATTTAGAGCTCAAGTATTGAGTCGACGCGACTTGGTTTGAACACTCAAATTTTTTAAGTAAACGATTCCGGCCCCCGGGACAACCAACTCGATCCAAAGATCAAACTTCGAGCTTTTTAAGTGCAGCAACTTAGATAAACTCATTTGGACCTGGAATTACCGCAGAGAGCGAGAGTGGATCGGCCGACGCGGCACACGCCGCTGGGAGGGCAGCAGCCTCCCACGGCGGATAGCAGAAAAAGAAACAGTCGTCAGCGACTCTTAGCGGTGCGGTGGCAGCAGCATGTGTCCCTTATATATTTGGGATGGTCAGCTCGACAGCAGAGTGTCACTCTTAAATATTTTGGACGGTCTGCACAGCAGCAGAATGTCACCCCTATTGTTTTTGAGTGTCAGCAGCAGGCCATCAATCATAATTTTTCAAGGGTGTGTATGATGCCCTTGTTTATGTGTAATAAAGGGTGTATTGGATTGCCTGTTCCTTGTAATTTTTGGCAGCCCTTTCACTTAGTGCATAGGCTTTGAGTGTAGGAGTCCCATGTCATGAACAATTGTACCACAATGTGAATGAGGCCCTCCTTTATGAGACATACCGGTTGTATGGGAGTGCCTCTACCGTGTAATTTTTGGCAGCACTTGCGCTTAACGTACAAGTAAATCTATGTTTCCTAACAATATTTCCTGTAAAATTGATGTTATTAAAAGTGGCGTAATAGTCAGCCATCATCGTGAATATCAGCGACTTTGGAGTCCAAGATGCATCCAGACATCCTCCCCATGCTGTTCCCTAACCATTTATGTGGTGTTTCCACCATTTTCTGATGTTTCCCAATGGACCAGACACCCTCCTCACTGCAGAGCAGGGGGTGCCCGGTCTTCTCCCATTGACTTCCATTATACTCGGGTGCTCGGCCGAGCACTCGAGCACCGCCTAGTGTTCGGCCAGAGCACCCGAGCACCCGAACATCGGGGTGCTCAATCATCACTAGTGGTCACTAATGGATTATCAATCTATGCCCTAGATATATTCACTTTATTTAGTTCATTGATGAAAATGAATAATAAAGTGGGTTATTATTAAGGAGGAATGGTGGGTTATTTGTCTTCTCACCCCAAATTACAGTATCTTTTTTAAAAATTAAATGTTGTTTCCATGATCCAACATGGTAAAAAAAGAAGCACATCCTGAAAAATGAAAAATATCAAATTTTGTCATAAACATAACAAGAATTTTAAGAATCTGACATATTAAGACAAAAAATTTCTGGCCCTTACATGTAAAAATTGTGACTTGTTTGAGCACCAAGCAACACAAATAAAAATGCAAGCAGGATACATATCACACCACAATGCAAAGATTTATCAAACATGCAAAAAGGTTGTCATGTATTACTATTCCTACATTTTCATTAGAAATTCTAGAATAAGAAAAGAAAAGTGTCTGTTTCTGCCATTCTGGGATAACATTTCTTTGAATACATTCTTGCATTCAAGAAGATAATTCAAAAGCAATGGAATGTGTTTCTTGAAGTGTATGCTCATGATGATTCTGTTCAAGTGTAGTTCAGGCTTGATTACAGCTTCCGCAAGGATTGAGATCCCCTTTAGGATAAGGCAGTTGAAGTTTCATTTCATTCCCAAAAGTGATAGATGAGATATTATTCATCTTTTTGCCTGTTTTATGCTTCATTGTTCTTATTTTATTGTGCTGAATGTGCTGTTTTCTTGCTTATTTATTTAAAATGCCACCCATAACACCAAGAGAAATGCCATTGATGAGATAGGAGATTATGTTTGGAGACCGAAAAGTAAATTTATGCATCTTATTTTGACACCGCACAAAGGAATAAAACAGAATAAAGTATGAATATAAAAGGTTAGGGCTTCATGGTGACATGTAGTTGCCTATTGTTTATAGTAAAATCACAGCAACTAACAGAAAAAAAGCTCCATGGAGAAAAAACTAGTGGGCAAGCACGCTGCCCCCAATTTATTAATGTCTGTGCAATGACCCAGAGGGGTGGACAGGATGGGAGGAGTGGTAGTGGCTATGAGGGAGGTAGTAGAATTTGCAGTTCATGGTGTCAGTCTTCATCCTGTCTCTCCCTGATTCATGCAGTGAATGAAGGGAGCACCCTTCTTACCTGGGGGCACACCCTGGAGTAAGGATCCTACCTGGTGTTAGGTGGGGTGCAAAGCAGGAGGATATACGTATATAGAGGCTGGTGGAGGCAATGACCAGACCCAGTATAGTGACAACAAAGAACAGTCTCTTTACTGCAGAGCTCAAAGAGCTCAAGCTGTTTTGTCTCTAGATGTGCAAAACTGATAGAGACATACCCCAAGCGACTTGCAGCTGTAATTGCAGCAAAAGGTGGCACAACAAAGTATTAATGCAAGGGGGCCAAATAATTTTGCACGCCCCACTTTTCAGTTTTATTATTTACAAAAGTTTAAATGATCCAATAAATTTTGTTCCACTTCACAATTGTGACCCACTTGTTGTTGATTCTTCACCAAAAATTTAAAATGTTATATCTTTTTGTTTGAAGCCTGAAATGTGGCAAAAGGTTCAAAAGTTCCAGGGGGCCAAATACTTTTGCAAGGCACTGTAAATATAAAAATATCACATTCTTTATTTCTACATTTTCTTTGTAATTAATGTACCCTTTCCTGGTTAAAAGCACATTCTAAATAGTTATGTGGGCCTTTTCACAGTTAAGTAAAGTAAAACATTAATTAGTGGATGGGGTTGTTTCTAAATCGGTGAGCTCTTCCACATACTAACACCATTTATTATTATTAATCTGCAAGAAGAAAGTGAGAGATATGGTTTATTATACCCTGGAGATTCCATGTGGTATGAAAAAAACATCTGTTGTTTTTTAAATGCTGTTCAGGTTGACTGACATATCAGAGAAGAATCGTTTGCAAAGGAGTAAAAATATTTCAGTCATTTATTACATTGTGTGAATAATTTAACAGACAATGAAATAAATAATAGGGGCATATGCCATAAAAACAAACCATGCCAATGCTTTGGATACCCTTTGGGTATCAAGTTAGTGCTTCACTTAGGCCTCTTTCACACTAGCGTTAGCACGGATCCGGCACCTAAAGGGTGCCAACGGATCCGTGCTAACGCTATACATGTGTGGAGCCGGAGCAGCGCTCCGGCCCCACACATGTTAACATGGAACAAGACACAGACATACAGACATACACACATACATACATACACACATACACACATACATACTCACATACTCCAGGGACGCCGGCAGAACGTCTTCACGCGCCTCCTGAGCGCAGTGTTGACGATTCCCCACAGCGCCCTCTGCTGGGCGCAGTGGGGAAACGTCATAGCTGCGCGCAGGAGGCGCGTGAAGACATGCTGCCGGCATCCCTGGAGTATGTGAGTATGTATGTATGTGTGTATGTCTGTTATGTATGTATTTATGTATGTATTTATTTATGTATGTATGTATTTATGTATGTGTTTGTATGTATGTATTTATGTATGTATTTATGTATATGTAATGGAGGACAGATCCAGATTACTGGTGTGTCCACACCAAATGGATCCGTCCCCATTGACTTGCATTGGGGGTCATTCCGGATCCGTCTTGGTGCGGATCCCTGGACCGGAGAGCAAACCGCAGCATGCTGCGGTTTGTTCTCCGGTCTGAAGACGGAACGGAATGCTTTCAGGAGCATTCCGTTGTCTTCAGTTCAGTTTTGTCCCCATTGACAATGAATGGGGACAAAACTGAAGCGTTTTATTCCGGTATTGAGCCCTTATGACAGAACTCAATACCGGAATTTTAAAACGCTAGTGTGAAAGTAGCCTTACAGATGTGACCTTATCTCCCTCCTGGCTCTTTGACAAGATCAAAAAACTCATTTCACTCAAAAGTCACTCAAAAGTGAGAGCCTAGCACAAAGATGTGTGTTCCTCAGCAATATTTATGCATTATCTAAGGGGTTATCTATCTCATTACGGAGAGTTCCATGTACAGGGTGGGCTATTTATATGGATACACCTAAATAAAATGGGAATGGTTGGTGATATTAACTTCCTGTTTGTGGCACATTAGTATATGGGAGGGAGGAAACTTTTCAAGATGGGTGGTGACCATGGTGGCCATTTTGAAGTTGGCCATTTTGGATCCAACTTTAGTTTTTTCAATGGGAAGAGGGTCATGTGACACATCAAACTTATTGAGAATTTCACAAGAAAACCTGGTGTGCTTGGTTTTAACGTAACTTTATTCTTTCATGAGTTACTTACAAGTTTCTGACCACTAATAAAATTGCTGCCCATTGTGTTGGATTGTCAATACAACCCTCTTCTCTCACTCTTCACACACTGATAGCAACACTGCAGAAGAAATGCTAGCACAGGCTTCCAGTATCCATAGTTTCAGGTGCTGCACATCTCGTATCTTCACAGCATAGACAATTGCCTTCAGAAGACCCCAAAAGATAATAGTCTAAGGAGGTCAGATCGAAAGACCTTGGGGGCCATTTAACTGCTACATAATTATGTGTTTCCCTCTTTATGCACTGAAGCTGGCACGTTCCCTGAGTTTTTCCAGCAAGATGGTGCACCACCACATTATGGGTGTTAGGTCCGAACATTCCTAGATGAACAGTTTCCTGGAAAGTGGATCGGTCGTCGTGGTACAGTTGAATGGCCCCCAAGGTGTCCTGATCTGACCCTCTTAGACTTTTATCTTTGGGGTCATCTGAAGGCAATTGTCTAGACAGATACTGGAAGCCTGTGCTAGCATTTCTTCTGTGGTGTTGCTATCAGTGTGTGAAGAGTGGGAAAAGAGGGTTGAGTTGAAAATCCAACACAATGGGCAGCACTTTGAACACATTTTATAAGTGGTCAGAAACTTGTAAATAACTCATGAAAAAATAAAGTTACGTTAAAACCAAGCACACCATTGTTTTTCTTGTGAGGTTCTCAATAAGTTTGATGTGTCACATGACCCTCTTCCCATTGAAAAAACTAAAGTTGGATCCAAAATGGCCAACTTCAAAATGGCCGCCATGGACACCACCCATCTTGAAAAGTTTTCCCCCTCCCATATACTAATGTGCCACAAACAGGAAGTTAATATCACCAACCATTCCCATTTTAGTTAGGTGTATCCAAATAAATGGCCCACCCTGTATAATAAGTATGTGCTTGCAATATTGTAGGCTAGGCGGTGCCCTTCTGAGTTTCTAGGAAACATTCAAATTAGATTTCCTAAACCAATTCTAGCAAGAGAACTAACTTACATTTTTCATCAAGAGAGTTGTAAGCTTTGTGGGATGTTATAAATCTCTTGTCTCACTTTCAGTTGAATGTTACTTTGCAGATCTCTCTGGTTCATCTATAGTTGATCCAAAATGGTGAATTAAACTTGCTAAATATATTTAGAGATGAGCGAGTAGTGAAATATTCGAAAGTTCGAAATTCGATTCGAATAGACCGCGAAATTCGACTATTCGACCGAATATCGAATCCCATTAAAGTCTATGGGAAAAAAATGCTCGCCACTTGGAAATCTCAATTCGACCACTTGGAGATCACCAAGTCCACCCTGAAACCTCAGAAAAGGATGCCAACACTGCTGGAATGCAACTGGGACAGCAGGGGAAGCATGTCTGGGTGCATATAACGCGCCCAAGTCGCACTATTACGCCACTATCACAGCCTCTCAACAATACACTCCAAAGACAATCTAATCTCTCTGTAAAGTGAGACCATACAAGGAAACCTTCTTTCCTCTACATTGCCATGGACCCCAAGCCAAACTAGACAAAAAAGAAGATGAAATTCTGCACCCCTTAAAATCACGTTGCCTATGACAACCACAGATGGCATAGGCAAGGGGGAAAGCAAATAGACCCCACCCCTAATTGTCATTGTGTGTGTGTGTGAAATGTGGTCAGACATGTCTTCTTTAAAATGTAAAAACAACTCAAACACATGCAGAAGCCTTAAAATGCCCAAATTGTTGGCGCTAGAGATATCAGTGACCCGACCTGGCCCAGTGTCATGTCTAGCAGGTAAAGCAGTGGGGATGTGGAGGGATGCGTAGGACCGCAAAAGGCAGGAAGAGGCCGTGGGCTGGCCAGAGGCTCATGGAAAATTTTGTGGAGGCCCAAGAGGTGAGACCTCTTAAAGATTTTGTGGAGGCCCAAGAGGTGAGACCTCTTAAAGATTTTGTGGAGGCCCAAGAGGTGAGACCTCTTAAACATTTTGTGGAGGCCCAAGAGGTGAGACCTCTTTAAAATTATGTGGAGGCCCAAGAGGTGAGACCTCAAAGATTTTGTGGAGGCCCAAGAGGTGAGACCTCTTAAAGATTTTATGGAGGCCCAAGAGGTGAGACCTCTTAAAGATTTTGTGGAGGCCCAAGAGGTGAGACCTCTTAAAGATTTTATGGAGGCCCAAGAGGTGAGACCTCAAAGATTTTGTGGAGGCCCAAGAGGTGAGACCTCTTAAAGATTTTATGGAGGCCCAAGAGGTGAGACCTCTTAAAGATTTTGTGGAGGCCCAAGAGGTGAGACCTCTTAAAGATTTTGTGCAGGCCCAAGAGATGAGAACTCTTAAAGATTTGTGGGAGGCCCAAGAGGTGAGACCTCTTAAAGATTTTGTGGAGGCCCAAGAGGTGAGACCTCTTTAAAATTATGTGGAGGCCCAAGAGGTGAGACCTCTTAAAGATTTTGTGGAGGCCCAAGAGGTGAGACCTCTTAAAGATTTTGTGGAGGCCCAAGAGGTGAGACCTCTTTAAAATTATGTGGAGGCCCAAGAGGTGAGACCTCAAAGATTTTGTGGAGGCCCAAGAGGTGAGACCTCTTAAAGATTTTATGGAGGCCCAAGAGGTGAGACCTCTTAAAGATTTTGTGGAGGCCCAAGAGGTGAGACCTCTTAAAGATTTTGTGGAGGCCCAAGAGGTGAGACCTCAAAGATTTTGTGGAGGCCCAAGAGGTGAGACCTCTTAAAGATTTTATGGAGGCCCAAGAGGTGAGACCTCTTAAAGATTTTGTGGAGGCCCAAGAGGTGAGACCTCTTAAAGATTTTATGGAGGCCCAAGAGGTGAGACCTCTTTAAAATTATGTGGAGGCCCAAGAGGTGAGACCTCTTAAAGATTTTGTGGAGGCCCAAGAGGTGAGACCTCTTTAAAATTATGTGGAGGCCCAAGAGGTGAGACCTCTTAAAGATTTTGTGGAGGCCCAAGAGGTGAGACCTCTTAAAGATTTTGTGGAGGCCCAAGAGGTGAGACCTCTTAAAGATTTTGTGGAGGCCCAAGAGGTGAGACCTCTTAAAGATTTTGTGCAGGCCCAAGAGGTGAGACCTCTTTAAAATTATGTGGAGGCCCAAGAAGTGAGACCTAAAAGATTTTGTGGAGGCCCAAGAGGTGAGACCTCTTAAACATTTTGTGGAGGCCCAAGAGGTGAGACCTCTTAAAAATTATGTGGAGGCCCAAGAGGTGAGACCTCTTAAAAATTATGTGGAGGCCCAAGAGGTGAGACCTCTTAAAAAATAAGTGGAGGCCCAAGAGGTGAGACCTCTTAAACATTTTGTGCAGGCCCAAGAGGTGAGACCTCTTAAAAATTATGTGGAGGCCCAAGAGGTGAGACCTCTTAAACATTTTGTGGAGGCCCAAGAGGTGAGCCATAAACATATACATTTTTCTTATTTACGGAGCAATTCTACGGCGGTTAAGGAGGAGGAGGAGGAGGTGGAGGAGGAAATGGCACTTCATACAGATGGCACTTCACTTTTGGCTGCTTTCCACGGTTGGAGAAGCAAAGTCCGGGTCAATCCACTTGCTGTTCATTTTGATTAGCGTCAGCCTGTCGGCACTGTCGGTTGACAGGCGGCTGCGCTTATCGGTTATAATGCCCCCGGCTGCGCTGAACACCCTTTCTGATAGCACGCTGGCGGCAGGGCAGGCAAGCACCTCCAAGGCGTACAGGGACAGTTCCAGCCACGTGTCCAACTTGGAGACCCAGTAAGTGTAGGACGCCGAGGGATCGGGGAGGACAGGGGTACGGTCTGCCAGGTACTCCCGCAACATCCGCCGATACTTGTCCCTCCTGCTGATAGCGGGCCCCGCAGTGATGGAAGTTGCACGAGGGGGTGCCATGAACGTGTCCCACACCTTGGAGAGTGTTCCCCTGGTGGCTGTGGGCCTGATTGATGTTGTGGGACTCTGGGAGACCCTCTCCTCTCTGCCGCCAGCGATGGTGGGTGGGAAAATCTCCATCATGTTCTGCACGAGTTCCCTCTGGTATTCCAGCAATCGATTCGTCCTCTCCTCTACCGGAATAAAAGAGGAGACGTTATCTTTATACCGGGGGTCCAGGAGTGCGAAGACCCAGTACAGTTTGTTCTCCACTATCCGGACAACACGTGTGTCCCGGGAAAAGCAGCCCAGCATGAAGTCAGCCATGTGTGCCAGACTCTGAATAGGCATGACCTCACTGCCCCCACCAGAAGGATCACTTGCCATTTCCTCCTCTTCCTCTTCCGCCTCCTCTCCGCCCCATCCGCGCTGAACCAATGGGACGCACACAGCCTGACTGCTACCCTCGCCGCCAGCATCCTCCTCCTCTTCCACAGCCACCTCCACGTCGTCCTCCTCCTCATCCTCCTCCTCCTGCAACTGCCACCGTGAAGCAGACAAAAGTGTGGTCTGACTGTGTAGCTCCGTTGCGTCTCCTCCTACCCCCGTCTCCTCTGCGTGCAATGCGTTCTCCCTTATTGCGATGAGCGATTCTTTAAGGACGCCTAGGAGCGGGATGGTTACGCTCACTATAGCGTCCTCGCTGCTGACCTTCTTGGTGGACTCCTCAAAGATACGCAGTACATCGCATATGTCTGCCATCCATGGCCACTCGTGGTTGGCAAACTGAGGGAGCTGAGTTGGAGGCACGCGTGGATTCATAATCTGGTACTCCATCAATGCTCTCTGCTGCTCACACACCCTGGCCAACATGGAATAGGTGGAATTCCAGCGAGTCGGCAGGTCGCACAACAGCCGATGTTCAGGCAAATGGAGGCGTTGCTGGAGTTTTTTTAAGCTAGCAGCAGCTACAGTTGACTTCCGAAAGTGAGCGCACAAGCGCCGCACTTTCACCAGTAGCTCTGCCAGGTTGGGGTAAGTCTTCAGAAATTTTTGGACTACCAGATTAAAAACGTGGGCCAGGCATGGTACGTGATTGAGTTCGGCAAGCTCCAGAGCCGCCACCAGGTTACGGCCGTTATCGCACACGACCATGCCTGGTCCTAGCTGCAGCGGCGACAGCCACATCTCCGTCTGCTGCAATATGGCGTCCCTCACCTCTGGGGCGCTGTGCTTCCTGTCGCCCAAGCTGATGAGCTTTAGCACCGCCTGCTGACGTCTCCCCGCACCAGTGCTGCAACGCTTCCAGCTAGCGGCTGAGGGAGATGTTAAGGCACAGGAGGAGGAGGAGGAGGAGGAGGAGGAGGGGGGTTTATCAGAACCCATGCTGGCAATCTTGGGTGGGGGTGGTAGGTAGGCCGTCTCTGTTTGCGACCCCGTCCCCGCTTCCACTACATTCACCCAGTGTGCCGTCAAAGAGATGTAGCGTCCCTGGCCGCAAGCGCTTGTCCACGAGTCGGTGGTCAAGTGGACCTTTGCGCTGACTGCGTACCTCAGGGCCCGCCTGATGTTACGCGACACGTGCTGGTGCAGGGCGGGGACGGCACTCCGGGAAAAGTAGTGGCGGCTAGGGACGGAATAGCGAGGTGCGGCAGCCGCCATCAGGTCGCGGAAGGCCTGCGTCTCCACAAGCCTAAACGGCAACATCTCCAGGGCCAGCAGTTTGGAGATGTGGCAGTTTAAGGCTTGGGCTTGGGGGTGACTCGAGGCGTACTTCCGCCTGCGGTCGAACGCCTGCGAGATGGACAGTTGATGGGACGAGGAGTGTGAAGGTGCAGGCGAAGAGGCGGGGGAAGGGGAGGCTGAAGGAGAAGGCCCCAAAGTAGCCGAGGCAGAGGCAGATGTGGAGGTGTCCTGGCTGGAGGTCTGGACCGCAGTGGCAGCACACAACAAAGGGGAAGAGGCAGTGGCAGCAGGACCGGGCGCAGGTTGTATTGCGTTTGCTCTCTCCCACTCAGCCCAGTGCTTGACTTCCAAGTGACGCCGCATGCCTGAGGTGGTCAGATTGCTCTTCTCAGAGCCCCTACTCAGTTTTGAGTGGCAGAGTGTGCAAACCGCGCTCAGTTTGTCATCCGCACAAACATTAAAAAATCTCCACACCACAGAAGTACGAGGCCTCGATGGGGGAGCTTCACGCGACTGCCCGCTGCCGGGAACAGCTTCGGCCGTGCTGGCTGTGGCCTCACTACTCTGTCTGGACTGTCCTCTGCCTCTGGACATCCCTCTGCCTGTGGACATCCCTCTGCCTGTGGACATCCCTCTGCCTCTGGACATCCCTCTGCCTGTGGACATCCCTCTGCCTCTTGCTGCCTTTTTCGGTGCTGCGCAGACCACCACCTCTCCACTGCTTTCCCCGCTGGACATCACCCCTGGCCAAGTGGGGTCGGTCATTTCGTCATCCACCACCTCCTCTTCCTCACTCTGCTCCTCCTCCTGCCCACTGGACATTCCAACAGCCTCCCTTGATGGCAACTGCGTCTCATCATCATCATCGCTCATGATAACAGATGCTGGTTCAGGGTCCACATCAGCAGGAGATGGCGAAAACTCAAGTGTTTGGGCATCACTACAAACAAATTCCTCTGCTAGCTCCTGGGATTCTTCCGGCACATCTGAAAAAGGACCCGAAAAGAGCTCCTGGGAGGGGTCAAGGGTGGGATGACTCTGTTGGCCAGGTGTGGAGGAAGGAGGGTCAGAGTGAGACTGTGTGGATGACTGGCTGGTGGACAACTGTGTGGAAGCGCTATCGGCTATCCATTGCACCACCTGTTCAACCTGCTCAGGCCTCAACAGCGGTGTAACTCGCCCCCTGCTTAACTGTCCCATAAAGGCAGGGATTCTGGATGAGTGTGATCCTGGCTGACCCTCACCAGCACGCATTGTATCCCCACTGGCTTCAACAAGGCCACCAACAGCATTTCCGCGCCCCCGTCCTCGTCCACGTCCGATTCCGCTAGCCCCCCTCCGCATTTTATTTTTTTTTTGTTGCAAATACAATATTTGGGTATATAATTAGGTATGTGAAATAATTTAGCAAGAGAACGCACAGTACAGTGGCCAATTAAAAGGCCTAGATATTGTATATTTCAAGGTACACAGCCGTGTAGTAACTGAACAGACGGTGGGTATTTACACCAGGTATGTGAAATAATTTAGCAAGAGAACGCACAGTACAGTGGCCTATTAAAATGCCTAGATATTGTATATTTCAAGGTACACAGCCGTGTAGTAACTGAACAGACGGTGGGTATTTACACCAGGTATGTGAAATAATTTAACAAGAGAACGCACAGTACAGTGGCGTATTAAATGGCCTAGATATTGTATATTTCAAGGTACACAGCCGTGTAGTAACTGAACAGACGGTGGGTATTTACACCAGGTATGTGAGATAATTTAGCAAGAGAACGCACAGTACAGTGGCCTATTAAAATGCCTAGATATTGTATATTTCAAGGTACACAGCCGTGTAGTAACTGAACAGACGGTGGGTATTTACACCAGGTATGTGAAATAATTTAACAAGAGAACGCACAGTACAGTGGCGTATTAAATGGCCTAGATATTGTATATTTCAAGGTACACAGCCGTGTAGTAACAGAACAGACGGTGGGTATTTACACCAGGTATGTGAGATAATTTAGCAAGAGAACGCACAGTACAGTGGCCTATTAAAATGCCTAGATATTGTATATTTCAAGGTACACAGCCGTGTAGTAACTGAACAGACGGTGGGTATTTACACCAGGTATGTGAAATAATTTAGCAAGAGAACGCACAGTACAGTGGCCTATTAAAATGCCTAGATATTGTATATTTCAAGGTACACAGCCGTGTAGTAACTGAACAGACGGTGGGTATTTACACCAGGTATGTGAAATAATTTAACAAGAGAACGCACAGTACAGTGGCGTATTAAATGGCCTAGATATTGTATATTTCAAGGTACACAGCCGTGTAGTAACAGAACAGACGGTGGGTATTTACACCAGGTATGTGAGATAATTTAGCAAGAGAACGCACAGTACAGTGGCCTATTAAAATGCCTAGATATTGTATATTTCAAGGTACACAGCCGTGTAGTAACTGAACAGACGGTGGGTATTTACACCAGGTATGTGAAATAATTTAACAAGAGAACGCACAGTACAGTGGCGTATTAAATGGCCTAGATATTGTATATTTCAAGGTACACAGCCGTGTAGTAACAGAACAGACGGTGGGTATTTACACCAGGTATGTGAGATAATTTAGCAAGAGAACGCACAGTACAGTGGCCTATTAAAATGCCTAGATATTGTATATTTCAAGGTACACAGCCGTGTAGTAACTGAACAGACGGTGGGTATTTACACCAGGTATGTGAAATAATTTAGCAAGAGAACGCACAGTACAGTGGCCTATTAAATGGCCTAGATATTGTATATTTCAAGGTACACAGCCGTGTAGTAACAGAACAGACGGTGGGTATTTACACCAGGTATGTGAGATAATTTAGCAAGAGAACGCACAGTACAGTGGCCTATTAAAATGCCTAGATATTGTATATTTCAAGGTACACAGCCGTGTAGTAACTGAACAGACGGTGGGTATTTACACCAGGTATGTGAGATAATTTAGCAAGAGAACGCACAGTACAGTGGCCAATTAAAAGGCCTAGATATTGTATATTTCAAGGTACACAGCCGTGTAGTAACAGAACAGACGGTGGGTATTTACACCAGGTATGTGAAATAATTTAGCAAGAGAACGCACAGTACAGTGGCCAATTAAAAGGCCTAGATATTGTATATTTCAAGGTACACAGCCGTGTAGTAACTGAACAGACGGTGGGTATTTACACCAGGTATGTGAAATAATTTAGCAAGAAAACGCACAGTACAGTGGCCTATTAAATGGCCTAGATATTGTATATTTCAAGGTACACAGCCGTGTAGTAACAGAACAGACGGTGGGTATTTACACCAGGTATGTGAGATAATTTAGCAAGAGAACGCACAGTACAGTGGCCTATTAAAATGCCTAGATATTGTATATTTCAAGGTACACAGCCGTGTAGTAACTGAACAGACGGTGGGTATTTACACCAGGTATGTGAGATAATTTAGCAAGAGAACGCACAGTACAGTGGCCAATTAAAAGGCCTAGATATTGTATATTTCAAGGTACACAGCCGTGTAGTAACAGAACAGACGGTGGGTATTTACACCAGGTATGTGAAATAATTTAGCAAGAGAACGCACAGTACAGTGGCCAATTAAAAGGCCTAGATATTGTATATTTCAAGGTACACAGCCGTGTAGTAACTGAACAGACGGTGGGTATTTACACCAGGTATGTGAAATAATTTAGCAAGAAAACGCACAGTACAGTGGCCTATTAAATGGCCTACATATTGTATATTTCAAGGTACACAGCCGTGTACTAACTGAACAGACGGTGGGTATTTACACCTGGTATACAAAAAGGGTATTGCAGGCACACAGAACCCAGAACACTAGAGCCAAATAAACTGTATTTAAAAAAATAAAATAAAATTCACAGCCGTATACTGCCAGATCAGATGGTGCATATACACACTAGTTATATAACAGGGTTTTTCAGCCAAAAAGAACGCTGAACAGTAGTGCCAAATATAGTTTGGTATGTAGCAGAGCACCTAATACACCACTAATGCCTCTCTCTGTCCCTACTCCAGCAGCTATCCCTGAATACGGCAGCCGTTCTCTGTAAAGTGTATCTTGTAGTAAAGCTATCACTGTAGTGCACTATAGTAGCCCTGATAAGGGCTTTTAATCACGCTCCTGCCTGTCCAACTGCTAAAACCTGTCTGTCCCTTCTCCAGCCTCTGTCCCTGACTAAGTTCACGCAGCATATGCGTACGAGCAGGAAGAGCTGAGTTTTTAATATTCGAGGTCACATGGTTTTTCCAGCCAATCCATGTAGACGCTGTTTTCGCGCTGCCAGCGTGCTCAGCGTGCCTGTCATACCCCCCCTGCATGTTGATTGGTGGAAAAAGAGCGCCAGGGAAGGTGGGAGGGGAAACGAATTCTAAGTGCGCCATCGCCGTTATACTCGATTGAAATCGAGTATGCCGAATAGCGTAGTATTCGATCGAATACCGGCTCGATCGAACACTACTCGCTCATCTCTAAATATATTGTCTATTTTCGTTATGCTGATGATGTATCCTCAGTTTAATAGCTAGGCCGCCCATTGACGTGAGATAGCAGGAGCTATAATCATACCTATTTTCTGATGCATAGCAAGTAAGCAAACAGTAAGAAGAATGCAGCAGTAATGCAAGCACTGAATTATTTTGACACAGTGGACTGGTAGAGATGCCCTCCTGCATTTTAAACACGTACCTGTAGCAAAGCTAGAAAAATAGCTAAGCCAGCCTCACATCCACAACTAGCTATTTGAGGACAAAACCCTTTTACCAGAGTAAACCAGATGAAAAGTTTTTTAAATTGTCTTTAAAAGTCTGAGAGCATACACTTGCGCTTCCAATATGGCTAGAACAGCCCTTATTACCTGCATACCCCGTGGGAAGCAATAATTAAGGGGCTGTGTCGCTGCTGTAGGGTAAACGAGTGGACTGCCACCACTCTTCAATATCGATACGTACTTCAAGCAAGAAAAACTACCACGCGCGCGATCCTAGCACTTATTCCTGTGATATCTACCTGTTCTGCGAAGTTCCTGGAATGGAATTCTCAATCTGAAATCCTCTAATGTAGAGAAAGCTTTTGCTTTGTATTTCAATTCTATACGCCTCAACTACTACTTCACTACGGGTTGAGGCGTATAGAATTGAAATACAAAGCAAAGGCTTTATCTACATTAGAGGACTTCGGATTGAGAATTCCATTCCAGGAACTTCGCAGAACAGGTAGATATCACATGAATAAGTGCTAGGATCGCGCGTGTGGTAGTTTTTCTTGCTTGAAGTTTTTCAAATTGGAAAGATGGAGGATGAAGGATGAAGGAAGGAGACAAGTTGATATACATGCTGACTATTGTGGGCTACAAATCAACACTCCACTTGATTTCTGGGGGAAAAATATGTGAATCATCATGTCTAACATCTGCTGGCATCAGATAGATTTGTACATTAGGCTCTCTCCCTCTCTGTCAAAAATTTGCTTTCATGTAGATTAGTTAGATGTTAGATGTTAATTTTTTCAAAAATTCAGATCAAATCACTAACCGGTAGAGCCAGTTTGCTTATCCTTAGATAGATACTTCAGATTATATTCTGAGCACAAAAACAGATCTACACTTAAAGGGGTCATTCTTGGTGAGCATTTTTTCTTTAGGAGTATTGTAGAGTGCCATTTACTAATGAGGGCACTCTGACAAAACTATTACTATTGGTCAGACTTTTGGGGACATTTTTACTATGGGGGCACCCTGGCCCACTATCTGCTTGACACAATTATTTTTGGGGTACCCTATATTTATAGAACTATTACTGTCAGGGGCACTCTTTGATGGTCACAATTATTTTTGAGGAAACAGTTTGGCAATAATTATTGAGGGGGCACCATCTGTGTGGTACCAATATTTATAATTTCAGCATTATAGTATTTGGGGGCATTGGGGAGAACAGTGGATACAGTTTGCGCAGTAGCAGCAGGATGACACTATTTGGGTTGTGTAGAGAAGGCAGAGAGGATGGGGAAAAATAAGGAACCTAAGTTGTTTGTGTGACAAACTCTTCAGAAGCAAGGTGTGGCTGAAATACGTCTTCATGACAGTCTGGGCTAAAGGAAGAACATAATGAGGAGAGAGCATATATAATTAGAATGAAGCTTAAAAAGTAATAGCAATTCATTATGGGTCCAAAAGTTAAGTCTGTCATTTAGATAGGAAGATTAGTGATGCATGGTATGCTATTCTTCCATGAAATCTGAAATAACTGCTAACAGAAGCTTGAAACAGAACTTCTGACAGTAGCGTAAACATACACTTATTTTGTTAACATGTATCGCTGATCTCTTCCTTGTGGTACAGTACCTGGATATAAGTTCTTGACACTAGGGGGTACTAGACATGAAAAGTTTGAAAAGAAATACTATAGAGTAACTGAACAACTACGCATGTGACCCCCACCAATACTTACACGTAACTCCTCATTTACATATGGATTAAGTACAAATTCTACATAACAAGTGCAAAGTATTGTTACACTTAGCTGAGCTAGTCCTACACGGCATGCATTGTGACTGGTTTAACAGTGAATCTGGCAAAAGATTCCCTTTATCAATATAACTAGTGTTGAGAAAATCAGATCCAAACAAATTGACTTTTATCCGAATTTCAAGAAAACTTCACCCCAAAGTTAAATTTCCTCGCACTTTGTGGTAACTAGAGATAAGCAAATTTGTCAAAAATTAGATTAGGTCGGTTAGTTGAATTTTCCAAAAATATTTGATTTGATCTGAATTTATTTGTGACAAATCACATAAAAAACAGCTATTTCCTGGCTGCAGATAGCATGTATAGTGATGTAGAACATGTGCCTTGCAGAAACATGCATAGGGAGTCCGCTGTGGTAGTGAAACAATACTGTGAGTCAATATGACACCAAGATGACAGACATCACTCTTAGAATCACTTCACACTTCACTTATTTGGTCAGTTACGAGGCCAAAACTGACCAAATAATTCAAGTGTGAACTCAGCCTTACAGGTCAATGTTAGCACCAGGTATGAAGAACTGTGCAGCGGCCCAAGATCCTACTATAGCATGAAAAAGCGCACTCCTTTTACACTGTCAGCTGATTCCACATAGATTTCTTCAGAACCTGTTCTGTTAAACGCTGATACAAGTTGAGCCCCCCTGATAGAGTGGAGAGGGTGTCAGAGTAAGATTATGTTGACGTCACTGATTATTTTGTCCTTCTTCTGATCCATCAGAAGAGCAACCCCCAAAAAGCAGATCCTGTATGTTGAGCATGATTATTTTTTAAGCAACAATAACTTTGCAGAATAATGTAACTTTTGCAATAAAAGAAACTTCTAAAAAATAAAAAAAAGTTACTTCTTTAAACCCCAGACCTTCTCCACAATTGGCAATAGACATACGACTAGTCTGTAGGACTGCTCTGTGATTAAAAAGCTAAGTGTAACTATTCAATATTGTGCGTGTGAAAAAAACAGTAATATTATCAGGCAAATACTCAAAAATATAAATTTCAATAAAATACTTTTATTACAGGAGAACTTTTCTGTAGAAAAGTTTAGGGTTCATAATCCCGGAAAGACCTGAAAGACAATAATTGTTGTAATAAAAGTAATCACAGAAAAATAGAAAATGAATTTTCTAGCTTTTTTCTTTTATAGTAAAAGTTCCAATTTTCTGCGTAATTATTGTTACTAAAAAAATAAGAGCTAAAACCATTACATTTTTTGCAACATGTTAAGTATGAAACATAAAAAACAGTATTTGGTATCTCTATCATCATAATAAGCTGTACAAAATAGTGAATAATTTATTCATGGTGATTAATATAAGAAAGGTATCTGTACAGAATTTATAAAGATGTAAATAAAAATATAGGAGCACAAAATAAATCAAATAAAAATTAGAATACTGATTTAATAACAGATTAACTGAATATACACAAATCTGTGAATACTTTTCTAGCACCATCATAAAACACTTAAGACAAATTTCAAGGTTTAATAGTACAAAAGTGTGTATCGTACGGATTTCTTAATTTTAGTGTTAACTAATGTAGTCACAAAATGACAAAATATGTATTTTTTTTAGGTAAAAAGGAAAACTTTCAGTGTACTAATGTGTTATACATAATACAGGAATTGAATCATGCTGAGCTCAGATGGTCTTTAATGTTCCAGATAAACTCTGAGATTTAACTGATTTATTTGCCAACTGAATCCTGCTAACAACCAGCACAGCAGAGAGTACGTTAAGGATGAATGCTTTTGGTGATAACCTTTCATTAGTAAATATCTAGAGACAATAAAATGAGGCTATTTCATTTTGCTTTCTTGAATGTATTAACTAGTGAATAAAAACAAAAAAAGTGTTTACCTAAGCCATTTTCACTTAAAACTTTCTTAAAGAAAAAAATCTATTTACCATACTTAAAGAGTATCTCATTTTAAAATGTTTTGAAATGAGCTAAGTGCTATAGAAACCTCTCTCTTACTGGGTGATTTTCCATTTTTTTTTGTTTTTTTTATTTTTCACTCCTGGCCTTTCCAGGGTTATATATTTTTTATTTTTCCATCCTCATAGCTATATGGGAGCATGTTTTTGTGGGACAAGTTGTACATTCTAATGGCACCATTTAATTAAGCATATAATATAGTAGGAAGCCGAACAAAAAACCCAAATAAGGTGGAATTGGAAAAATAAACACAATTCTGACATAGTTTTATGGATTTTGATTTTATGGCATTTCCTATGCAGTAAAACTGACTTGTTACCATCATTTTCTATGTCAGTGGGGTTACAGCAATACCACATTTATTTAGTTTCTCTTGTGTGCTAATACTAAAAAATGAAAATTCTGAACCTTTTTATCTTTTTATCGTCATATTCTGATCCTCATGCATATTTTGTAGTTATGTATATGGAGCTGTGTCACAGTTCATTTTTTGCAAGATGATCTGTAGATTTTATTGATAGTATTTTGGGGTTATATGACATTTTGATCACTTTTTCTAATGTCAATAGGTAGGGAAAGACATGGACAGTGAGCCCTAAATAGAACCCCACCTGCTTTCCGCCTACTTACAGTGCAAGCTAGCAAGTCCACAACTGGTCGACATTCCCTACTCTGCTAAATTACGAGACAAGCAATACCAAAGGACAAAAACAAGTCACAGAGACAGAGTCATACTGAAATGGGTCAGAAACAGGAGGACAACGTGCCAAACTGAGAAACAGAGAGTAGTTTAATGGATATGCCGAGATCAGAACTAGATGGAAAAATCAGTACCAATTCATATGTTAGACAGAGAGTGGTCAAAAGGACAAGTTGATGAACACTAGTAATCTAGAACCAGGAACACAATTAGTAAGTCAGAGACTATCACTGGCACTGGCAAATAAGTAGTTTAAATAGAGCACCCAGAATCAGAACCTGATACATAGGTCAAAACTCTAGCACATAGGAATAGATCAGCAGAGCAATCGGCTCTCTTCTAGTCACCTCCATCACATGCCCGCTGTTGAGAGAAAGACCTATTGCTAAGGACACTGTTGCGTCACTAGGGGGCATAGCCTAGAAGCATGTCTATCCTGGTCTACTGCTGGTGCCCGGTTTGTGACTATTTTTATTCAATTTTTAGGAGAAGGGGATGCAATGAAAAAATGTCCAGCCATGGATTGTTCATCGAAACCAGGGCTTTCAATTTCAACCAATGGCTCACCCGATAGCTGATCCAGCCACGGGAGTGTGCACTCCCTGGTTTTTCATCTCTGAAATGCCCTGGTCACATTTGACCACAGCATCTAATGGGGTTAAAGTCCCTTCTACTAACATATATAGTTGTGTAGCGGTAGGGAAGTGGTTAAACTAAGACTAAGAAAATTGGTTTTACAAGTTCAGGATTTCTTGTGGGAAGAGAGACAGAGAGAGATGCATTGTCTAAGGGGAGCCTAGTACACAAATGTGGGTTTCTCAACAATATATCTGGGTTCCAAAAAAATGCAACAGGCACCAAGATATCTAGATCGGTGTGTGTGTGATAATCAAATCCTGCGCTCCAATATAAGAAATAACACACCATCAATAATAAGGATACAATTAAACTTTATTATTACATTACTAAAAAATCCTATAAAAGACCAATGGTGGTAGCATACATGAATAGAGGAGCTATCTGACATAAGACAGTACACTGAATGGATAAACGGAAGGACCACAAAGTTATTAATATATAGTTACATAAAGTGCAAGTGCCATACCAGTAACAAATCACATGAGTCTATATCCAATCCATAGAAAAGAATAAACAGCAATACAGACCAGTGCCACTTCTGACCCCAATGCACGTTTCCCCTTAGGCCTTGCAACTTGAAATCTGGTTTGCTATTTTTTAGCTTTACTACATATGCCTGTTTAAAAAGCAGGAAAGTATCTCTGTAAATTTACTGTGTAAAATAATGCAGTGTTCCTTGCTGCAATGTCCTCCCTACTGTTAACTTTCTTGCTTTGCAGCCGCAAGAAAGTATAATTATAGCTTATGTTGTCTCTCTTCCATGGGACAGCTCCTTCCTATTTGCCTGAGGATACATCATCAATATAGTAAAGACAGACAACACCTTCAGCAATTTTATTTCACTATTTTGGATCAACTTCAGACAATGATACCTCCAAAGTAACCTTCAGCAGATATGCGATTTGTGATATACTCTTCCTAGAAAGCAAGCGTAGTGTTGTTAGGCACGATATACAATATTTATGCATATTTTTGTGGTCTCCCTAATGATAAAGAGCACCCCATAGAGAACCCCACAAGGACAAGTCAACCATGTAAGACAAGTTTCTCTTGAGGCATTCAGGCTCTCATATTCATCTAAAAACTAGATAGCATGTTTCATTGTGGGATATATAAGTTTTAAGGGATGTTGTAAGAGAGAGCTAGAATTACTGTTATGTTTCTGTTCTGCAGACCTGTCAGAAGAACAGAAAAAATGCATCTAGTGAATCTGTTTTTTGATATGGAAAAATAGTCCATAATGAAAGGGGCTCTAATGATAACAGACACTTTTTTTGTTAACATTGAAATGAATGGCATTTGAGACAGATTTGTTCTTTTCTGTTATTAAAAAAAAATAAAATAATGGGAAACTGTAATGGAACACAAAGGGGTGATATGAGTTTCCCCTAATTCTCTTGTCTCACTTTCAGACAGATGTTATTTTGGAGGTCTCTCTGGTTCATATGACATTGAAAAGGTATTGTCTGTTATTGCTATACTATTCTATTATGGAGACCAGTCTATACATG
>ONZH01019703.1:0-32039 GCA_900303285.1 Rhinella marina | reverse complement strand
TTTTCCTTTCTATTTATTTAGGGTGAATAATTATTGTATATTATGATGCAGATGTCACGTTGCCTAGCAACCAAATAAACAAAAGGAAAAGGGGAAGTAAATCACAGCAAATCACTAGTAGTCCATAGTAAGGTTGTGTTAAAGAAATTTAGTTGATGAACAAAATTGTGCTAGGGTTGTATTTCATTATCATGTGGTCTCCATCTTCTTATATCCATATCTCTTATATCTTATAATCTCTAATCTCCATTAGATGTCACGTATGCTTAAAAATAAAAATGACTCATAATCACTTCATATGGCTATAGGAAAAGAGGAACTTAGCAGAAGTTAATATATGCATATGGAATTTCCCAGATAGATGAAGTAATGTCTATGCCATTGGCTGCCATCATCATTCTTTTGATTTGTTGTTAAATGTATACTTGTATGATTGTGATTGGATATATTAAAATTGATGACAAAGGGGTGTGTGATCACACTATCATGTATTTCTAATAAAATTAGCTCTCTGGGTGTGACCAGGAGAGACCTGCATGATCAGCTTTGATGAGACTGGATGTGAATTTCTTGTGCTGTGGCCGCACCCTCTTACCATGAAGGGGGAAATTTAACATAATTTGAACACCACAGACAACTGAGTATTAAGTCCTATTTTGGGACTTATCCTAAATTGCATTGACAGTTAAATGGTCCTTCGAACGGAAAAATCCATGAGATATCCAAGGGGACGATTGTGGAAGAGCTTTGGTCATTATGGCAACTGGGAAATGCACCTTCAAATACACAGGTAAGATATTTTTCTTACTATGTGCCTTCCTACTTGTTATGACTACTGTTCAAGTATTGTCCTTTTCGGAATCTTTGGGATTTTAAAAGAACACCTCCTTGTCTGCAGTAGAATGAATGGAATGTCTGAAATCTAGGTGTGATAAATGATAAATGTGAAAATGTGAGAAGTGTGGAACTGTGTGTGAAAGTGATTGCCTCTGTTTCATATTTTGCCATGATAGGAATTAAGGAACTATAAAAAAAGAGGAAGTTAGAGAAAATCAAGATATTGAGATTACAATGCCTGCATTTAGTTGATATTTAAAGAGCCCACGTCTCTGTGATGTCCATAGGTAACCAAGTAGCTGAACCTGTGACGCTTCGTAGTGCAAGCAGGTTGGTGCCCAGTCTGTGACGCTTCGTAGTGCGAGCAGCTGGGGCTGTTAGTGATGCTTCGTAGTGCGAGCAACCAGCGGGATGTGAATCATCGGGTTCACGTGTGGTGGAAGAAGGGGGGATCCACTATTCTTCAATGAGAACCAGTCAAAGGCTCTGAAAGGATGAGCGCTCCGCTGGGAGGGAGGTGACTGCGGTGGATATCATGGAGAGGCAGAAGTGGAGGAGGGTCAGTGAGAGATATAAACAGAATATTCAAGAGAGCAGGCATGTCAAAAGATGATTGTTTAAATCTGGAAAGATGGAAAGGTTGAAAGAGAGTTCCACAGTAAGAGAAGCAGCGCATTCGTTGAAGGTTAGGCAGGTGAAGAAGGTAAGAGCAGGTGGAGAAGGTGAAAGAGGCTGGGAGCAGTGGTTTTCAAAGATGGCATAAAGAGAATGAAGGAGAAAGAATTGGGAAGAGAAGATTTACTTTTAAAAAAAGCAAAGGAAAGAGTTAAACATGAATGGAGTGGTAAAAAGAGGAAGTAGCTGCTGCTTTGAGAGGGACTTAAACTGCATTGTCTTTGTCTTCCCTCTCTTGTGGGGTCCCCGATAGTCATAAATGTACCATCTCAATCATCCACACACCTGTGTGTGGATGATTGAGATAGGCACCTTTTATTATTATTATTTTTGTATTGCACTTGAACAGTGAATGCAAGTAAGGCATGGAAATGTACCCATCCTGGATGTGGCCAGAGTGCTTTGTCTGAGCTCACTCATGTTACTGGCTATGTTGGCTCTGACGATTCTATCTCTGATATTTTTTGCTGTCTTATAGCATATAATGGGGGACTCTGGAACTCCTGGACCTGTGGGTAAGATTTGGTGATTAAATGCCAATGTTTATTAATTACTGCCTTAATTTTGTTAATCCAAGGGTGATATTGAACTACGAAGGGTATACATGGTTCCGTTTTTTTATTTTGTGTTGTAGTGGTAGTAGTAATTTTCATTCTTTGTTCTTGGAGTAAGTGTGCTGGGTAGCCTCTAGTGACAAATTTAGTGGTCATTTCATTCAGCCTGAGCTCACACTTCTTTGGATCACTGACAATATGTTTCACCCGTTGATATTGTGAGTATGGAAGCGATTTCTTGGTGGATATTGGGTGGTTACTGGTGTAAGCAAGTAGGCTATTACATTCTGTGTTTTTAGTGTACAGATCAGTCTGTATTTTCCCATCTTCACCTTTAATCACCCATGTATCCAGAAAAGAAATTTTGTCAAAATCAAAGTGCAAAGTAAATTGAAGCTCTGATCTGATAGAGTTTAAGAATGTGGTGCATTCCTCGAGGGTTTGGACGTTGCCCCGCCATACGCAAATAATATCATCGATAAAACGTCTCCAAAATATGCAGTGCTTTTGATATAGACAATTAGTATAAATAAATACATCCTCAAATTGTGACATATAAACTGAATGAAAACCTCACTGGGTAGTCAGTCTGCATTGCTAATGGCCACTCAACACCATGGTTGTTAACTATGCAGACCAAATAAAAAGTGCTGTACTCACTAGTTTAATTAGATCCAGCTGTGACCCAGACAGCTACGCTGTACTTGACCGCCACGTCATAACTGCTTCACAATGGCATACCCTTAAGGTGTTTCTGAGCTGCATGCCTATCTGTAGCAGGGTCAGGAAAACTGAAGGTGGCCAGATAACAGGTGGTGCAGAGAGATGACATTATTTTTCAGGGTTTATGTAGCTAATGGGAAGTAATGAAGGAAAAGAAAGGGCCACTGGGAAACAGCCAGCCAGGGGCTCTGTGAGGGGAAAGGGAACACACCACTGGTCACATATCAAATTTTACATATCAAATTCAGTAAGGGAAACAAGACAAGAGGGATGAAGATGAATGATCACATAATTCCTTTAGACGCCCTGACTGGGGACTTGCTCATAATGACTTGCAGTCAGTCTGACAGCCAATCAAGAGGGAGAATATCAGGCACTTGCTGAAATGATGACACTTATGGTTAGGATAAATTATTCACATAATTTTTATTTAGGTAAGCACTTAGACCCAAATAGTGGGCACTATCAAGTAAAAATACATAGTACGCCACATAATACTTTAACATTATTCTTTATATTAAGGCATATTATAGAGTGTACCATGTATTTTGACAATTGTTTATGTGAAGCTTCGAAAAGTGCTTCCTACGAGATGCCATGGTCAGTGAATTTCTCTGCATTGTGTATATAACTTAAAATAAATAAATAAATAAATAAAACTGATCCAGATAATGGGCATTATCTCCCTGATCCAGATAGTAAAAATTATCTCCCTTATCCAGATAATGGGCATTATCTCACTGATCCAGATAGTGGGCATTATCTTCCTGATCCAGATGGTGGGCATTATCTCCCTTATCCAGATAACAGGCATTATCTCCCTTATCTAGATAGTAGGCATTCTCTCAATCGTCCAGACAGTGGGCATTATCTCCCTTATCCAGATAGTGGGAATTATTTCCCTGATTTAGATAATGGGCATTCTCTCCCTAATTCCAGACAGTGGGCATTCTCTCTCTGACCCAGATGGTGGGCATTCCAGATAGTGGCATTATCTCTCTCTCTCTCTCTCTCTGAGAAGGTTTTTGTAAAGGTCTAAGCTTGCTGGGATGTACCGTTCTTGAGATATATCCCCCAAAAATGCAAATACGGCACCATCACATGACCTGTATTAACCAATAGAAGCTCACACTTCTTGTTACTCATATCCCTAATCTATACAAACTGTCACATAACCCTTATTGACCTATTAAAGCTTGCCTCACTGACATAAACACAGTTTTACAACAGGTTCTCATAACAACTGGCGCTCAGCCAGGGTACTGTGGAGGTCTCTATTATGGGGTGGGGTGCTGTGAAGGTCACTTTCGGGGGTGAGGTACACTGTGGAGGTCACTGTTATGGGGAACACTGTGGATATTTTTGAACCACACACACATGAAACATTAAATGATATAGTCAAAATATACCCATGTGAAGCTGGGTCATATATATCCTGTTTATATTTCTTTATGCATGGCCAAACAACTGAACCGATCTGCATCAAATGTGGCATATAGGTACATCGGGTGTCCAGGAAGGTTTTTGTAAAATATGGCACCATAACATGACCAGTATTAGCCAATAGAAGCTTGCTGGTCTTTTAGTCATATCACACTGACATACACATGGTAATACGACCCTTATTGACCAATAGAAGCTCACAATATCCCCCTCACTGACACACATTTTTATACCAGGTTTCCATAACAATTCCATATTTCTTCACTTTTATAGGTCACTGTTAAGAGGACGAGCCACTATGAATGTCACTTTTAAGGGGGCTGTGAACTTTGGAGATCAAAGTAAAGGGGGTAGGGAGGTGTGGAGGTCACAGTTAAGAAAGTGGGGTACTATAGAGGTCACAGTTAAGGGGGTGGGGCGCTGTGAAGTTTACTGTTAAGGAGGTACTCTGGAGTTCACAGTTAAGGGGGTTGGGTGCTGTTGAGGTCACATTTAAGTGGTTGAAAGCTGTGGAGGTCACTGTTAAGGGGACAGGCCTCTATGGTCACATTTTAAGGGGGTAGAACGCTGTGGAGGTGACATTTAAGGGGTCAAGGTGCTGTGGAGGTCACTCTTAAGGGGTCAGGGTGCTGTGGAACTTAGAGTTAAGGGGACGGATGCTGTGAAAGCCTCTGTTAAGGGGAAGAGCACTGTGGACTTCACTGTAAAGGAGGTCAGAACACTTTTGAGGTAACTGTTAAGGGGCGGGGCACTGTGGAAGTCACTGTTATTGGGGAAACTGTGGACATCGTTTAACCACACACACAAACATTAAATTAAATAGACAAGAATACCTGTGCGAAGCCGGATCATTCTGCTAGTTTATTTCATATCTCATACAAGATAACCTACCAACAGGTTTTCTTTGTGTTTTATTTATAGCTTTGACAGCTGTCTATTTTGAAAAACTTTTGCAATTATACATATCTTGATGCATTATAAGACATAATATACTATTAATTGTCTTAAGACACTACTGTAACTGTATTTATGTACCACATGGACTGAACTGTATTAGCTGCTCTGTGCCATGTATTAATCCCTGTAGATATTGTGTTGTCTCAGTTTGATGAAAGTCCCCATTGATTGAAACTTCATGTGTTGCCGCTTGAAATTTGTTAACTCCTTAACTCCTTTAAGTGCTCAGATTTTTTCATGTGGCATTTAGGAGGTGAGAACACTCTTCCTAGCACCAATAATCACATAGTGACGCAATATGTCTCTGAAACTAAGTGTACAAATAAGCATATTTTCCAGTGTCACTAGCAGCCTTTATTTTGCCACAGGGGTTGCACAACTGCACTTTTTCCCTAAAAACCTGTTGCAAATTTACTACACTTTATAAGTGTACAGATAATGTTCAGGAGACTGTGCATGCATTTCAGACTTTCTCGTGCACCTAAGAAAGCCCTCCTAGACTTGTGCAAACAAAAAAGACTGCTTTTTCACTACTACGATGTTCCAACTCACTAGAATTCAACCTTGTATATGGAAGATCTGTATGAGCAGTATAATCACGCATGAGACCACCACAGCGGGAAGCATATGTTATTTTGAGCTCAAGCAGTAGCAGGATGCATCTTGTCTACTCAGGCCCTTCAAAGCGACCACCAGATTTGTGAGTAGGGATAATAGTGGCATCAACTACTGTATATCAGTCCCACTGATATTTATTTTAAAGCCAATGCTTACACTGATGCAACATGTGATGGTGGAAGCAGAACAGCTTCCGCATCTTGCTCACTGTCCTATAACTGTTGGGGAACCATATGGATGAAGTCAATGGAGGTGGAAATGGACAAGGATGAGTAACTGCAATAGGAAGACTTTCATGGTTCAGAGGGACAGGTAGTTTTCCCAAGCACATTTAGGGGATGATGCTGACACTCATTATAATAGATAGATGATAATGACAATGAATGACAATGATGAACCTGGTCATGACCAAAAATTGCATTGGGGAAACTACCTGAAAACACTGAATCCTTGAACATGCTGGTGAGCATTGCAGGCTGCATGATTGGTTGCTAACATACTTAACAGCATATAATTAGTGCTAAGCAAAACAATGACTACTGGATAGCAATGCTTTTAGACCCTAGCTGTCAAAGCAAAATAGGGGAATGTTTTCCTGGTACCAAAAGGAAGGTAAAATTGTTGTATTACCAGGATACACTACATATCCAGCTTTCCGCAGTTTTCCCTGACCAGACGCTTGCCACCTGGGTGTCTGACTACTAGGAAGCCCCTCTTCACCCTCCCACTGAATATCTATCCAATACAGTTTCCTGAACATGATTGGACACTTTTTTTAAATGCTGCACCAAAACCATGTAAATCAGCAGTTCAGTGATACCAGGATTGTGGCCGTTCTCTAGCAAATACCCTGTTCCCTGGCTATGCTAATGTCCAGGTCAACACATTTTAATAGCAGCCAGAACTGGCACAGTTTTCTGTCCAGCCTCCAGTGTACTGCCAGAAAGGATGATCAGTGTGGGGTCATCACAACAAACCAGACAAAATTGTCCCCCACAAAAGTATAAAGTACTAAATTTGTGGAAATGAAAAAGGCCTGGATCCGTGAGGATGTTGACATCCCTCCAGCTTATGCTAATGAAGAGATCTGTCACTGCCTGTCTGCCTGTCTATCATGTTCCATTCTGACTTGCTGTTGCTGTACATATTACTCCTACTGCAACTACTACAAACCCATGCACAGCTCAACATCTACTGCTTTGTGTAGCAGACCCCATACTTTACTGCTGATGCTTGTACATCAGGTTTCGTACTGTACTGCTGGTGCTTCAAAAAACAAGGAGACATTTTGGATGCTTGTTCAGAATAATCCATTGCTTCTTCTGATACTACCATGTGTGTATAAACATTGGTAGTCATCTACCCCCAATAAGGGACAATTTTCATAAAAATGTTTTAGTATAAAAATTATTTGTTTTCTAACATGGTCAACTTTTACCCATAACTATATATGTTACTATCACTCTGACATTTCCTAATGCTGCCTTTGCAATAAATAACTTGAATGGAGATATGTAAAGAGCGAGACAGAGAGAAATATAAAAAATTAAGAAAGATAAAAGAGAGAGAAATTTTAAGTCCTTGGAGACCTCAAAGTTTCATACACTAATTTTAAGACAAATAGGAGCATTTTCTGACCAATACATTAGAATAGGACCTCAAACAACTTTCAAGAAATTGGGAATTCACTGATCATTAATCATAAATCTTATTTCCACTGAAAGACTTTGTAAACCTGTGTGAGCATTTTTTTTATTATTGCATTGTACTTATACTTGTATGGAATCCTTTTTTGTGTACAGAGCTGACATGTTCTACTAGCTGCCTGTGTATTTTCTGTATTTTCTGTCACCTGGGAGGCAAATGGACCTCTGCTTTTCTACCTTATAAACACCCTGTGTTTATGATTGAACATGAGCAAATTTCTCAAAAGTTCGATTCGGACAGTTTGCCAAATTTGCCAAAAAGATTTGATTCGATCTGAATTTATTCATGACATATCACATGAAAAAACAGCTATTTCCTGGCTGCTGAGAGCTTGTATAGTAGTGCAAAACACTGTGCATTGTAGAAACATGCATAGGGAGTCTGCTGTGGTAGTGAAACAATACTGTGAGTCAGTATTAGATGCAGATGACAGGCTTCACTCTTAGAATCACTTCACACTTAACTCATTTGGTCAATTATGGGTCCAAAACTGACCAAATAACTCAAGTGTGAACTCAGCCTTAAAGGTCAATGTTAGCATCAGGTATAAAGAACCGTGCAGTTACCCAAGATTCTACTACAGAGTGAAAGAGCACAATCCTTTTACTCCACGGTCAGATGATTTCACAAAGATTTCTACAGAATTTGTTCTGTTACACGCTGAGACAAGTAGTGTCCTCCTGACAGAGTGGATAGGGTGTCAGGAGTAAGTTTGTATTTACATCACTGTTTACTTTGCCCTTCTTCTCATCCGAACAACCCCCAAAAAAGTATTCTTTTGAGAATCCCACTTCACAAGGTCAGCATTTGCTCAGTAATCTATCAGTATTGCTAAGGTAAAAAAAAAAAAAAAAAAACAGGAGTGGATCCAAAACAGAGATGACACGTGAATAGAATATTTGCATGTCTTATATGGTTTGTACCCATTCCTGCTTTTGGCTTCCAAATTATGATCCAATCCTTATGCAAAATAGGGACTGTGTGATACAGGCCTTATGGATGCTCTAAAGACAGGATTCATTGTGTTTCTCATTTTTCTATCCTTCTGACAGATCAGAAGAAGGGTAAAACAAATGTTGATATTAACAAGGCCAAACAGGGACAATATCAGCCCAGTGATGAGGTGGCAACAGCATGAGGAGTCAACGCAGTGGCCCAATCACAGAGTGTTGAGTGTGGCAATAGTATGAGGAGTCAACCCAGTGGCCCAAAGATAGAGTGGTGAGGTGGCAACAGCATGAGAAGTCAACACAGTGGCCCCATGACAGAGTGGTGAGGGTGGCAACAGAATGAAGAGTCAACACAGTGTCCCAGTGATAGAATGGTGAGGTGGCAACAGCGTGAGGAGTCAACACAGTGGCCCAACAGCATGTGGAGTCAACACAGTGGCCCAGTGACAGATAATGGTTGTATCAGACCGCACTTTCAGCCAAAAAGCAAGGATTAATGGAAATACTTGTTGTTGCAAACTGACCTTCTGATTTGATTGGGTGTCTTAATAGTTCTGAAGTTGAGTGAGCCAGCTCGAGGTCAAGACACAAACACACATGCAAGAGGTGTGTCTCATCATGGCCTCTCTATTGTAATGAGCTGTGCGAATATTTATACATAGACAAACACAGTAAAGGTGTCCTAGGTATAGACAAGGTTTGATTTACTATATTTGGTTTCAGACAGAGTTGAGCGAATTATTCAAAAAATGATTTGCCGAACATTCGCCTAACTTTTCCTAAGATTCGTATATTCGACGAATAGATTTGTTGTATTTGCGTACAAAATATACGTTATTATGTGCTATTAGCGAACATTCGCGCACTAATAATGAACGTTCATTTAAAAAATGTACGCAACTTCTTAGAAGACATACGCATGAGCGTACAAATAGCTTACGAATCCTAAGCGAACTATTGTGTACGCGATTAAGTAATACGCAGGCACGTACAACGAGAAGCCGCGGGGTGCACTCCTCAGAGGCAGAGTGAATATTCGAAAATGGCATCCAGACGATCCTCATCATGTAGCTCTGCTGCACAGCTGAAATACATAGTCCAGCTGATGGACCACCAGGATTACGATGTACGATGACACACACCGCCACCCGAACCAGCATAAAAAGGAGGTTATCCAGCAGGTGATCCGAGGCTTGCGCCATCGTTTCGACACCTTGCGGACCCCGGGCCAGATCCAGCTTAAATGGTCAGATCAGAAATCGCCCTCAGAGGCATTATGTATATTTGAGGTAGAACAAGTAAGGTGCTGTCTATCCGGCTAAGTGCATAGTACAACCATCCACCATACAATAAAGTGAATATGAGGACACATTGTGGTACCTGTAAAGAAATACACACAATGGGCAACATACTTGAAAACGTTGCTGAAAGGTAAAAACATTAGTGAAAACAATCCAGTGCAAACAATATAGTGCAAATACAGTATAGGTATAATGTAAACATTTTAAATATCACCTACCTAGTATGCTCATGGACACGTTTAAGTCTCTTTTCTTCTGACGCTTGTCATAGAACTGGAACAGAGTCCCAAACTCAGTTGCAATTTGTAATCCACATAGGTAAAATTGTAATCCAAATGGGTAAAAAAAAAATAGCAGCAAAGGTTCCTTAAAAAACCCTCTTTCAAGGGGCTCCCCAATAACCTGAAAAGAGGGAAAAAAGGGATGAGGTGCATGTATGCGCAACTTTGTTAAAACTTTTTTTTTTGATGGGGGAGTCCTGACAATCCTTGTCCATCTGGGTGAGGACAAACGCAGGGCAACAAAAATAAAAACAAACGCCAACTAGTGCTCACCCTTCAGGTTAAGTCCACGTTGTGGCTCCCATAAAAGCTGCAGGATCCGATTCCTTACTTAAGGGCCAGCAGGTCCTCTTCACTGCTGCTGGAGCTAAAAGACATGAGAGGGAGCTCCTGCCTCATGAAAGCGACACTGGCTGTGGCAGCAGACCCCCACCGACCTCTCAGGGATGGTCTTTGTAGTGACCGGGCGGTCACACTGGCAAGGGCCATGGCAACTTGGGCCTTGCCCTTTACCTTGTAGTGGCCAGATCCTCCCGCCGGCATACAAGGTGACAGAATCTCCGGCTGGAAGGCCTCTGGTAACGATCTTCCGCGAGCGGAGGACTGTGCGGCCTGCACCTGCCATGGCAGTTGGTATTGCACCACCGATGGCTGGTACACAAAACTGTTGATGGTCATCTGTCCCACATGAAGGATCGGCGGGGGTGGCAAATCTGGTATCAGGGGTTCCAGCTGAGCTTGTGATTTCTCCTCAGATTGCAGAGTCCCATCATTGGTCTCATGGGAACACCGAGCCTCTTCTGCGGCCTGCGCCTCCTCAGTCCAGTCTTCCGGGTGCGCTGCAGGAGTAGCTGGTCGCTTAAGGAGTTTCACTCCAGTAGCAAAGGGGCCTTGGAGGCTCTTCATTGGGGTATACTCCACGTAATCCCCTGTGTGGCAGACGGGCGGAAGATACAGCCGCTTTACAGAATGGCGGTTTACGTATAATTCTTCCGCTGTCTCCTCATCGCCGATAAAACCTACTCCCCGTTCCACACTGAACCAAATAACGGAACCCCCTTCGGCACTCCAGCTTGGGGTCACCGAAATGTGGGTGCTCCAAAACCTGCACAACCCACTCCTCTACCAACTTTTTGTATTCCCAGAAGGTCAGGGCGTTCCGGGTGACAGCCTCGGGGACCATTGAATTTTGCCGCGCGGAGTAGTCCTTCCGCGGCAGAGCGGGAACTCCTGCCGCCTCCTCCGTGTCAGCCAGTGGAGTGAACACCTCAGCGGGCACCTCAACCTACTTCTTAGGCTGCCGGACATATTGAGAGACGTAGATCTCCTTTGGTTCCTTCTCCTCATAGGGGTTGGTGCCCCACACCATGCCTCCCCAGTCAGGGCCTCGCTGTGTCGCCATCTTAATTTCCTGAGTTGCCTCGTCTTCCTCGTGCGCTGGAGAAGGGGGCGGAGCTACCAGGGAGGAGTCTGCATCACTAATGAATTGAATTCGTACGCAACAGCGTATAGAGTAACTTATACGTAGCAATAGTGTATAATTTATAGGACAAACTACATAGCGAATGCGTACAAAGCCGAAGCAAAACACCTAATATTAGATTCGCTTTGCAGCTAAAAATTCCCAAGATTCAATACCAATCAACGAATCGACGAATCGATTCGCTCATCTCTAGTTTCAGATAAGAAAAGGAATGGTCAGCATAGGGTGATTAGGGGCCCACTGTGGAATTTGTACCCATGCCTTCCAAGGTTAAATCCCCCTCATGTGTAAGTGCAGGTTATACATAGATATAAAATTAATATGTATAAAAAATGGACACGTTTATGCTTTCCCTCACATACTTTTATATTTGAAATAAACACACCCCAAAACTGTTTGTATCAGGCTGCAAATTCACCCCAAAAAGAAAAGATGAATGGATGTACTTTTATATATCTAATATATAAAGCTGAGTGTATTTATGTATGTATGTATGTCTTCTAAAGGAATCCACACCGTCACAGCTACAATCACGAAATTTGGCACACAGGTACATCAAGTGTCCGGGAAGGTTTTAGAAAGGGTCTCAGCTCTCCATGATGTACCGTTCCTGATATATTCCCAAAAAATTATTAGCCAATAGAAGCCTGGTCACATGACTCTTATCAGCCAATAGAAGCTTACAGGCAGTTAGTCTCCACACACACACTGTTTCATACCAGGTTTCCATAACAACCCAGCCATTTTCCTTCACTGCTGTAGGTCTGCTTTAAAGGGGGAGAGCGCTGTGGATGACACTGTTAAAGGGGTATGCCGGTTACCATAAATATAACTTATGTTTTAGACTAACTCATCATCAATCATTACCTCATATAATGTAAATTTCACATATTTACAGTTCAGTAGTAACAAAAGATGTTTTCTTCCACCGCTACCCACTGTGTTTCCTCATAAATTACCATGGCATCAACCTGTAATTCAGGCCACCCTCAAAAGAAGGACTTAAAAGCCCCACCCCCAGGTCCCGCTAAGCCACACCCCCAACTCGGTCAGGCCACACAGCCTTCTACTCTGCAGCTGACGGGGATTGAAAAAATGAAGATAAAAATCAACTTCTGTCAGCTGCAGGGGTGGGAGGGAGGGTGACTTTAGGTGATAATGCCTCCCTATCCTTTCCCTACACTGTGAATAATCTTTCACTGAACTGCTCAATGTTTTTTGTATTTTTAATAAAGTATTTTCTAAAGACTCTAGTGCCTGCAATGTCTCTCCCTGCACTAAGTTCACTGTAAAATGGCTGAGACCGGGCATGAGGAAGGTTTTTATAGGGCTGTGACATCACATGGGCTGGCTATCTGTTGATTGGCTGTATGCATGGCATAGTGGGTGCTCCCTTATTCCTGGACTTCTTTCTTTCACTTTTTAACATGTGCAGCAGCCATTTTAGAAAAAAAATGTGATTCTTTACCAGGAAGCGTGAGGAAATTCAATTTGGGACATATCAAATTATTCCTGAAATTCGGATTGAATTACACTTCTTTAACTTCGATTTGCTCATCTCTATTTATGACCTCTTAGTAGTTTAGAGATAAGGTTTATTAGATGACAGGCACAAAGTAAAATTGAAAGTTCCAGTTAACAGTCACAGAGTTAGAAAAAACAGTTAACCCTTTGTGACAGAATGACTCAAAAATGCTATTATAAAAAAATTGCCTCCAAAGGTGCACATTGCCTAACAAAAAAAAAAATATATATATATCTATATATCTATAAATATGTATTCATTTTTAATAGTGGTTTAAAAAGACATATTTACTCACAGAGTATAAATTACATTTGTGCTATTGTCACTTGAAACTCAAAATACCCACGGAGTTGATGGAGTTGAGAAAATGACAGCATACCAGTCGTACTTGCTGGCTAATGACAATTAAAAAAACAAATGACTGAGTTCATTGTTCTAGCATGTGGGGAGTAAAAGTGAGAGGGAATGTTAATCAGTGAAGGAAAAGAAGGTTTGGGTTAGAAATGACTTTTTCATTCAGTGCAGGTCTTTAGCCAGTTTCTTGATGATAACTTCTTAGGACTGATTAATGAAACCAGCAGGAACAGTTGTCATAGCAGCAGGAACAGGTGCTTATCCATAAATTAATCAGTTTTGGGAAAGTTGTACATGGTTTTAGCCTTTTCCTGCACAAGATGGATATATTCCAGATACTTTGACAAAGTCACCGTTCAATGAAAGGACTAAACAGGTGTCTGTAAATGTAATTATGCCAAAGGACCTGTAGCCGGAGCTTCTACTTGTACAATTTGTAATAGTTGGTTACTGTTCCACCAGGCTAACCCACCAAGGCGGAAAATTGTAGTTAAGATGGCACACTCATCTCAATCACAGCTGGATGATCTGCTGTCATCTGCTGATACAGTGTTATGTAGCCAGGGGTCTCCTGCTTCACCATTCCACTCCAGAAAAGCCTAGCGTCATGCGTGCCTGCATATTACGCAATCGCTAGACAATAGTACGCTGAGGATTCGTACTCCATTTTGTACGTTCATGTGTACGTGTTCACATAAGTTGCGTACCTTTAACAACTGTACGTTCGTTATTAGTGTGCGAATGTTCATAAAACACCACATAATAACGTATGATTTGTACGCAGATTTGGCCAAATAGATTCGTTAGGAGTACGAATCTTTTGAAAAATTCAACGAACATTCGGCGAAGCGAATTTTGGATGATTCACTCATCTCTAGTGACCACACAAAATATTGATACTTTGGGCACAATTTTGCCATTTTTTCCTAACTCAGTTTTGTTGACAGCAGTTTAAACATCTAATTTACACTGTTATACAAACTGTACACGTGTCATATCTTCAGTATTGTCTCATGAAAACATCTAATAAAATACTTGCAAAAATGTGAGAGATACTTTACATATTAAAGGAGTCCTCTGGGATTTACATATTTATGACCCATCCACAAGATAGGCATTAGGCATTATTTTGGATTACAGTGGTATTATACCTACTATACATGATAAATGGAAGCTCTTTTTTGATCAAACGTGTGTCTGGCTGATCTACCAATGTCAAGGTGGCTTCTGCAGATGGGTACCTAACACTAACAGAACTGCCTCTCCTGGGACTAACCCAATCCTACAGTGTTCAGAGCAACATAGGAACCAGCTATATTTATACTTCGCTTAGAAGCATAAATCTATGGGTAGATGGGCAGGGAGCGCTTAATCTAAAGGAGGGGGCTAACCTCCAAACATACTACAAGAAAATTTATCCTTTCGGTGTAACACAATAGTAAATGGATCCGTCCTCCATTGACTTTCAATAGAGTTCATGACGGATCCGTCCCTTTACCTTTTCCCTGACAGCTCTCTCCTCCCTCCAGCAGGTGGCGCTGTGGTGAAACTTACCACTGTGCGTGCCGTCTCGTCACTGGGACAGGTCGGGAGCTGCAGGGAAAGGTAGGTTTAACCCCCCTCCTCCTCAACAAAGTGTCTTACATGTGTGGGGCAGAAGCGCGGTTCCGGCCCCACAAGTGTACCTGCGGCAGCACGGATCCGGCGGCACCCTTCACCTGCCAGATCCGTGCTGCCGCAAGTGTGAAAGAGGCCTAAGGTGAAGGCTAAGGCCCTTTAAATGAGAGCTGATTGACTTGGATGTTTGACAGGACCTTCCATAGGCTTTCTGGAGAAAATATGATTTTTTATGTCACATTAAAGGACATCTCCATCATGAATATTGCCAGATATCAGCAAAGCATGAAACATCATTTCATCTAGAGATGAGCGAATTGATTCGTCGATTCGTTGATTCGTATTGAATCTTGTGAATTTTTAGCTGCAAAGCGAATCCGAATATTAGGTGAATCGCTTTGGCTTTGTACGCATTCACTACGTAGTTTGTCCTATAAATTATACGCTATTGCTACGTATAAGTTACTGTATACGCTGTTGCGTACAAATTCAATTCATTAGCAAACTTTTACTGTTAGTTTATCGTGCGCAAAAGCCCGGGAAGAAAGCGGTCACCTGACCTAGAGGGCAGGGCTTGCTCTGATTGGCTCGGTAAGCCAGTGACGCATCACTTCTGCTGCGACTGCTGAGACGAGCAGAAGCACTGTGTGTGAAGTTCTGAGACCTGTTTTGGGAAAATTTGATATAATAGCTCTGGGAATCCATATTACACATATCAGGGATACTGCAGGACAATTGCAGGGCCAGTTCAGGGCTAGTATTTAATCAAGCAGGGAGAGATAGGGAGAGACAGGGAGAGACAGGGAGATACAGGGACAAAGACCAGCTGCAGGGCCACAGAGTGAATTGAAAAATGTCTGGAATGGATAAGCAAAAGGGGTCCAGTTCCAGCCAGATTTTGAGCTCTAAAAATAAGGAGAAGGTGGCACAGGGCAGCAGTGCCAAAGGACCTGTAGCCAGAGCATCTACTAGTAGAATTCGCAATACTTGGCTGTTGTTCCACCAGGCTAACCCACCGAGGCGCAAAATTGTAGTGGAGGAGAAAGTAGATGAGGTAGTGGAGTGGATGGCATGCTCATCTCAGTCTCAGCCGGATGATCTGCTGTCATCTGCTGATACAGTATCCATATGTAACCAGGGGTCAGACTCATCCTGCTCCACCATTCCACTCAAGCAAACCCCTTCATTTTCTGCCACCTCTCGGGCTTCAGCGTTCCCTCCTAGTGGTGTCCCTTCTGCAATTTCTAAAAAAAAAAAGCCACCAAAACCCACCTTATAATCCATGGGTTATAGAGGACAGCCTCCCTGAGGATTTCTTAGACGGCAGTCAGAGTTTGGACTGCCCGGAATTGTCAGTTGGTGGGGAACAGCCTAATTTGCATTCCGAAAAATGTGTTGTGGAGGAGTCTGATGATGAATCTGATGTGTTAGACCGGAGAACCTGGGAAGCGGATCGGGCTGGTGAGGAGAGTTTGAGCACAGAAGAGGAGGGTGGTACTAGTAGTGGCAGCAACAGAGGGCAGAGGCGAGTTAGGCCCAGGGCTAGTGCTTCCCTGGAAACTAGCGAGACCCCAAATATAGTGGGGCCGGCACCAAGATGTAAGCGTGCAAGGGCTACAAGCTTGGCCAGCTGTGGAGGGCGCACGTCGGGTGTGTGGAAGTATTTTACCACTCTGCTGGGGGATAGCAGTATGGCCACATGTAATTTGTGTAAACAGAAATTGAGCTGGGTGAAAGCCACAAATGTTGAGACCACTGTTCTGTGGAACCATTTGAAGCGGCATCATGCCGGCAATTTAGAGCAGCCTATTAAAACTAAAGAGCTGGTTACTTCTCCCGGGGTCCCTTCTGTCAGACAGGCCACATCCAGGGCCATAGCTCAGCCCGCATCCTGGGGTGTAACTAGTACATCCAACCTCATCGTTGGCCAGTGCATGCATTTCTCCACCTTCTCTCATTCGGCAGCCGTCCATTGCCAAGTGCGTGGCCAGGAAGCAGTTTTACGCCACAAGTAATCCGTGCGCAAACTGAATGGTCACCTGACAAAGTTGCTGGCTGTGCAGTCTCTGCCGTACCAGCTGGTTGACTGCCCAGCTTTTAGGGAGCTAATGGCTTGCGCTCAGCCACGCTGGCAGGTCCCTAGCCGGCATTACTTCTCCAACAAAGCTATCCTCACCCTTTACTCCCACGTGGCTGACAATATTGGATGCTCCCTGCAGCTGTCTCTCTGCAGCACAGTGCATGTCATGATGGACACCTGGAGCAGTGCTTACGGCCAGGGGCAATACATGTCCTTTACTGCCCACTGGCTGAATGTATTTAGTGACAGCGAGGCAGGAACCCCCCAGCAACCGGGTCAATTGCTGTTGGCACCTCCACGTGCTTTTCAGCCAGGATTGCAGCAGACCACCCAAGAACTATCCACTTCCACCTCCACGGGCAGTCCGCCTGGTGAAACGCTGCCATGCACTGTTAGACTTAGTTTCTCTTGGCAGTAGCAGCCACACAGGCCAGCGCTTGCTGCATTACATGAAGCAGCAAATAGCGCGCTGGCTGACTCCATGGCAGCTGGAAGTGGGCAAGGTAGTGAGTGACAATGGGAGAAATATAGTGGCAGCGCTAAACCTGGGTCAATTCTCGCATGTTCCTTGTATGGCACATGTCCTAAATCTAGTGGTGCAAAGATTTCTAAAAACATTCACTGGCCTGCACACAGTGCTGGCAATATCGCGGAAGCTTTGCCCTCGTTTCAGCCATTCATATGTATCTCGCCACGCTCAGGTGGAACTGCAGCATCAAAACGGTCTTACGCCACACCGCTTAATAGGTGACGTGGCGACCCAGTGGAATTCCACTCTTCATATCTTACAGTGACTCCTAGAGCAGCGTAGAGCAGTGGACAATTTTGTCCAGCAGAAGCCAGAATTTTCCAGCATAGGAAGCAGGTGCGGCTTTGATTTCTGGCAGTGGAGGCTGGTCCGAGATGCCTGCACTGTTCTAAGGCCCTCAGAAGAAGCCACCAAATTGGTCAGCCGGGACAGCTGCGGTGTGAACGACATAATTTCAATAATATTTGTGCTGGAAAAGACACTCACGCTCATGCAGCAGGGGGCAATGGGGGAAGGAAATCCTGGCCATTTGTCTACCCGCCATGCTGTCACTGTAGGGGAGCCCCAACGCCAAAGTTCCCTTGTGGAGCAGGAGGAGGATGAGGATGAGGAGCTTCAGTTAGAGGAGGGGAAGAGGAGGAGGATTCTAATGAGGGTGATGAGGAGGAGGAGGATACACAGCTGGAGGATGAGGATGATGAGACTTTCAGGGACACAGCAGTTTCTCAGAGAGAGGCTGAGATGGAAAGAAGTGGCCTCTCAGGCACGCTGGGCAGGATGGCGAGTTGTATGCTCACATGCTTACGCACTGACAGGCGTATCCTAAACATAAGACAGACTGACGAACACTGGCTGGCGATGCTTCTGGACCCGCGGTATCAATCCAACATGGGGGATTGTTTTCCTCCCCAGGAAAGGGAAGATACATTAGTATCATTGCGGGAGAAGCTATGTGGTAACCTGGCCACCGCTTTCAGCCAGCCCCAGCCTGCTGCCAGCATGTCTGAGAAGGAGGTCCAGCCGAGTAATCCACCCTCTGCCACAACCAGCAGCATCCAGTTAAGCTTAATTAGTATGATGCTGGAATTTTTCTCTGCAGGATCCCAACAGCTACAGCCAAGTGAGCAGGCCCAGATCACCCGCCTCAATGAGCAGGTTCAGGCGTACCTGCAGTCTGGCTCACAAAGCCTCTTCTCAGACCCCTTGGACTTCTGGGAAGGCAGATTACAACAGTGGCTGGAACTGTCCCACTATGCACTAGGGCTTCTTTGCTGCCCAGCCTCAAGTGTCATGTCAGAGAGGGTTTTTAGTGCTGCTGGGGGGGTGGTGACACCCAAAAGGACACATCTGTCACCGGGCAGTGTTCAAAAAAATACCTTTATAAAATTGAATAAAGGCTGGATTACATCCGAATTTCATACTCCTCTTGCTGCTGCTGGTGGTGATTAGATCAGGCCTTGCAGGGCAGTATAGTCTGAATGTATTCCCACTCTTGCTGTCAGCCGGGCCATAATTTTACAGTCAAATGTCTTGTGTCATGTCATGGGCTGTGCGAACCCGAAGTCTCCAAAACCCTATTTCAAAACCAAACACTGTTGTCTACCTCCGCCTCCGTTTTCTACGCTTAGCTGTTGTTAGTTAACGTTACTAACAGTTCTATTTAGTATTGTTAAGTTTGTTTTGGAGCCTCAGCCTTTAGTCCCCTCTCCCTCAAAAAAAAAAAAATATATATATGTGTTATATGTATTTTAAAAAAAATAAATAAATTTTTTTACACTGCCTCTGCCTCCCGTACAAGTTATATTAGCGGACATTGTTATACACCACTTCAGTCTGTTGTATTTATTTTACCTATCACTCTATGCTGATATACCCCGTCCCCTACTACTACTGGCTGGGGCAGCCATAAAAAGCTCATATATAATTTTTACTGCCTATATTAAGGTAGAATGCACAGGCTTGTTGCCCAAACAAGTGAAGCCTTTTTTATTTTTCTGTCTGTCAATTGTAATCAGTGAACAGGAGTGTGTGTAATGTAGTAATACTTCGGCCGGCAGATACCGCTGTGTTAATTAATATGGGAAAATGGCCATGGGAAAAAAACTCATGTCAGGATCAGGAAGGTGTTAAAGGTTTAACAAAACACTCAAAACACAGGTTTTTCAAGAATATTTTAGTAATAAATAAAAACTTATATTTAACAAATAAATAATATAATAAACAAAAGAAAGGAACAAAAACATAAGATTATGCCGTCCTTTGCCGACGTCAGGCCATCATGTCCTGCAGCTCTTGCAGCTCCAGCTGCAGTCCACGAATGAGCGGGGAGGCAGCGTGGAGCCTGGACCCATGGCGCCGTAATCCAGCCTCCACTTAGAAGTCAGTGGGGATGTCTGTAGGGGTGGAAACAGTTATGTACTTAGTTTGTATGATTGAGTTACAGTGGTTGTCCCACAAAAAAAAATCTAAACTTTAATGTACTGGAGCGACTTATTCTGTGACATGTATTCTGTACTGACTGAGCCTTTTGTAGTACTTACTGGACACCCATACGGCGGTCCAGGGGAAAACTGCTCCCTGTCGGTTGGAGCTACCAAAGATAAAACATACATTTAGCTCATATTTTGAAGACAGAAGGTCCACCCATTACACTTTTTTTTTTACCTACCTTCTACCTCTGGTAGCTGGGCTGGTGGTGTTGGAGGGGCAAGTGGGGTCCTCTCTCGCTGGGGTGGAGGACGGTGAGAGCCGCTCCTCTGTGGTGCAGCAGCTGTCAAAAATCATGAAATAATGGCCTAAGGCTACCTCTACACTAGCGGCAGCCCGGATCCGGCGGGTGAAGGGTCCCTCCTGATCCGCGCTGCCGCAGGTACACGTGTGGGGCCGGAACTGCGCTCCGGCCCAAATTCATTGTAAGGGGGTGGTCCGCGAATCCGGCCACAGCACGTTAACCCCTGCTGAGAGGCAGCCGGAGCGAAAATACAATAGTTACATGTTGTATTTTCGCTCTGGCTGCCTCTCAGCAGGGGTTAACGTGCTGCGGCCGGATTCGCGGCCCACCCCCATTACAGTGAATTTGGACCGGAGCGTGGTTCCGGCCCCACACGTGTACCTGCAGCAGAGCGGATCCGGGGGGACCCTTCACCCGCTGGATCCGGGCTGCCGCTAGTGTAGAAGTAGCCTTACATCCAACTCTAATGAAGAGTTGTAGCTACATGGGAATAGTTTGGGGCTGGAGGATCCCATTCCTAACCACTAGTGCTCTTACTGAAGCTGCACTCCCACATAGGTTGGATGAAAAATAAATTAAATATGTTTTACACTTACTAGAGGCTGCAGGTACTTCAGGGGCCATCCTGCCTCGACGGTGGTGACGCCGTCGTTCACGGTGCTCTGCAACATAAAAATGTACACAATTGTTAGATGATGACTCTTTTTAATACTAACACATACTACTATTAAGATATTATGGGTGTGAGAGGGGGCCATATCATATTTTTTTCTTCTAAAAAGGTATTTATGGCAATAGATAACATTATCGTTGCAATAACTTTCTTTATATCGTTAACACGGTGCGCTAGGAATACTTTGGATATCGCCCACTGACAGTAGCTGCAGCATGGGCACGTCTTTGAGTCTGTGTGTAGGAGGAGGAAGCGCTAACTATGAAGGGGCATATAAGGGTACTTTCTTTCAAACTAGTGCATTTGCCTGACACAAACAGGAGAACGGCCAGCACCATTAACAATAATGACTAGAATACCTTCACTTAAGTTGTTTGGGTCGATAGTTAGAGAGGCGTTGCCTGGCATGAAACAAAATTACTGCAGCGCACTACACACGACCACGTTGTCCTTCTATACTTTTTGCATTATTGGCAGTGACTGCTGGTATATATACAATACAGTACACTAATTTTTTTACATGTTTTTACTTATCAAATATTTTGTTACTCACCCTGCCGTATCTCTGCGTGGATCTCATTAAGCCGCTCTGGGCATTTGACTTTCAGATCGGACCATTTCCGCTGGATCTGGCCCGGGGTCCGCACGGTGTGGAAACGATGGTGCAGGTCTTGGATCACCTGCTGGATCACCTCCTTCTTATGCTGGTGTGGAAACGATGGCGCAGGTCTTGGATCACCTGCTGGATCACCTCCTTCTTATACTGGTTTGGATGGCGGTGTGCCATCGTAATCCTCTCTGTCCATCAGCCGGATCAGGAATTTCAGCTCTTCAGAACTAAATGATGAGGATTGCCTGGATGCCATTTTCGAATATTCGCTCTGCCTCTGAGGAGTGCACGCCACAGCCTCTCGTCGTGCGTGCCTGCGTATTACGTAATTGCGTACACAATATTACGCTGAGTATTCGTAGGCTATTTGTATGCTCATGCATACGTCTTCTAAGAAGTTGCGTACATTTTTTAAATGAACGTTCGTTATTAGTGCGCAAATGTTCGTTAATAGCTCATAATAACGTATATTTTGTACGCAAATACAACTAATCTATTCGTCGAATATACGAATCTTAGGAAAAGTTCGGCGAATCATTTTTTGAATGAGTCGCTCATCTCTAATTTCATCATTTTCATAATCTGTGGCATATGAAGTACTACTTGGATTTCCATTGAAAGCAATGGGAGGAGAATACACATGTTTATCCATCCCAATTTTTATATTTATACATTCTACCACAGAATTTCTCATGAGGCCAATTCTTAGATGTGTAATATTAACTATACAGAGATTCTGATCCAAAAATGTTGCTCCAGAACAGAGATAAGCAAATCAATGGAATATAATTTGTTACAAATTTCCCAAAACCTTTGATTTACAGGGAAGCTGAAAGATATGAGATATTTTCGACCATATAAACAGCAGCCGCCGTTTTATAGATCAGAAGTAAGAGAAAATGGATTAATTCATAGATAAATTTTTGCGAGAGATAGGAGTGTCATTATGTTACGTGCAGGCACGGGCAGGCTAGCAGCCATTGTTATGAGTGCTACTGCAGATAACACTGTACAAATTACATTTCTTATTAATGTGAATCAGTAAACAGCATACAACAACGAGCCACGGTGGTCCCACAGCCGCTTCAAAATTTACTCCCTGAAGTCACCATTAGCATCCAATGTGTCAAATATAAAACAAAACTTTTAATATAGCCATTAAAATGGCAAGGTTCTCAGCATAAGCAAATATTTCTCAATATAACACTAGTGCAAACATTTCACAACAGACACTTACATTTAGACCCTTTAGTGTCTCAATGTGTCTGATCTTGAGTGACCAAAAAATTATAAGGACCATGTGGTACAGGCACATCCGGCAGGCGGTAGGTGCAGTAAACTGTCTATAGTAGGCCCTAATGATAGAGATAAGACCTAGAATTCCCTGCCTAACTATATGGAGAATCACCCCGACAGGGGTAAACCCATCCGGAACCTACCCCTAGGATTGCCTTGGCCATATTAGAACCTTGTTACACTGCCTGATGTGCCATGTTTATGTCCTAAATATTTAGACTCATAGGGACAATGAAACAAAAAAGGGGGTGAAGATACTACTATTGTATTAAAGCCTTAGTAGACCCTGCCCCCACACTGCACAGTCTGCAGGAGCTACTCCCACTACACCTCCTGTGGCCATTTTACTACAACTACACATGAACCCTGCTAGAATATGTCTTACTCAGTGTCTAAATCCCATCACTGACAGTCCACAGGCTCATCTCTCACCATTTAGGAGTGCAATAAACACCTTCAATCAGCAATCACAGCAAATCACATCTGTATCTAATCCTAGTGTATCATGTACGATAAAGCGTGCAGTGCCTGATACACAGCCTCTTGCATGCGATACTACCTGATGAGCCGTGTATCTAATCCGATCTTGTACTATACTGTTTGGTGTTAATCTAAGTTTATCATGTGAGATACTGTATGTTGTGCCTGCGTATCTAAATCTATCATTTGCGATACAGTCTACTGTTCCTGTAGCAAAGATTCTCATGTGTGAGAAGATGGAACAATTCCTATTCTGGTGCTCAAAATGCAGACCTTGAACCCATAGAACTCAATGGCTCTGCAAAAAAATGCAAATTGCACACGGACAGTATACTTATTTAGTGGATCCACAACTTGCAGACAGCAAAATGGATATGGTCGTGTGCATAAGACTTAATCCTATCTTTTTCAGTTCTGCCTGCTGAGGTGTTTATCTTGGCCAATCATGTGTGATACATGTATGATACGACAATGATCAGCCTGGGGAACATGGTCAGCATGCAGGCCGCATCTCCCTGTCTGACCACATTCTCCTGACCCAAGTGGACTGCATTACAGTAATGTATGACATAGCCAGTCTCTTATCTGATCGTGCGGTATGTGCACATGATGAGGTGAGTGCTCTACAACTTCCCAGCGGTCAGATAGAGACTGGTTGTATCATACATTGCTATCATACAGTCAATTCGGGTCAAGGAAGCCGCAGTAGGCCTAGAAAATGAGGATGACACATGGGCGGTGATTCCTGAGCTGATCACGGTCATTTGCATGAGCCCTATTACTCATACTGAACCCCCATAACAGTGACATCCACCGTGCCACCTTAACACAGAAGCCTGAGGTGGTGGGAAGTGGAAATCATGATGGGGAGCCCATGATGACATATTCCAGTCTGAGAAGGGTGACAGGATTAATGATGATGACCATGAAGATGATTGTGTATTGAACAGCACCTGGAAACCAGATCAGGGTGATCATGACATTAGAGGAGTAACTGCCAAAAAAGAGCAGACAAAAAGCACACTGCTTCTAATATGGTCAGTAATGTTTAGCAAAGCGCACAGAGATCCATCTAAGTACAGTATTATAATGTATGGGCTCCAATGAGCCGAAGTAAGCTATTTGCGAAGTCGTGCGTGACTTTGTTGAATAACATCAGTAGTTGATTTTTAAAGTGGAAAACCACTTAAAACTTGAAACCGAAATCGGCTTTGGTTACGACTAGATCTTCCGAAGACAGGTTTACCTTTTAAAAGTGAAAATAAAGGGTAATTTGCTGCTCACACTAGGAAATCTTTATGACCCAAATGATAATAAAAAAGACCACAGAGCTTCCTAACATTTTAGATAATCTTTCTCTCTTTCTCTGAAGATATTTTGATCATAGGTGGAGACGTCACTATCACCATTGAACCCCTGACTTAACCCTCAACAGGTAAATCTAGGCTTACACACAAAGACTTAGGCCTCTTTCACACGCATTACACCCGCACTGAATCCTGACCCATTCATTTCAATGGGGCTTTTCACATGAGCGATGTTTTTCACGCATCAGTTCGCCGTTGCGTGAAAAATCGCAGCATGTTCTATATTCTGCGTTTTTCACACAGCCCTGGCCCCATTGAAGTGAATGGGGCTGCGTGAATAATGCATTGCATCTGCACGCAAGTGCGGATGCAATGCGTGATTCACTGATGGTTGCTAAGAGATGTTGTTTGTAAACATTCAGTTTTTAATCACGCGCGTGAAAAACGCATTAAAATGCTTCGCACCCGCGCAGAAAAAACTGAACGAACGTACGCAATCGCAGTCAAAACTGACTGCGATTGCGTGCGGATTGGTGCGGATGCGTGCCAATTTTCCGGAACGCATCCGGACTGAATCCGTGACGCCCGTGTGAAAGGGGCCTTAAGGGCGATCCAAAAATCAATGCACTCTTTCTCTCTTATAAAAAACCTGTCACTCTCTTCATCCTAGCAACAAAGAGTAAACTTTTTACTCAGCACCACAAAGTTCATATCACAACCTTGATTACATCTTCCTCCAACAAGCAACTACCCCATTCTTAAAAGAAGCAAGTATTATACTATTATACTAGTGTACACTCTGCAAGGTTGATGGTGCTAGCAAACAGTCTTCTTAAATACACATTGCAATGCCAGATTTGTTGTGATTTTTAAAATTAAAAATTGTTCCTTGTTGGGGGTAGATGCCTATAGATTCTTTCATTGTAGAAAGCAGTGGCTTGTTCTGAACAAACATCCAAAAATGTTCCAGCTTGGATGAGCCAATCAGTGCTGCAGCAGGCAGGGAGGTGCCCTTGCAGAATGAGCAGAACATCATTCTATGTATGAGGGTGAATGGGTCTTGCAATGCCTGACATGTATTTTATTCCCATTTGAACAGAAATGCATTTTTTTTAGTGTGGGGAGGGGATACGCGCAAAACTGTACACAACTGTATTGTGTTTGAATTTGAAATATCGCAGGGTAATGGCGGATAACATCTGTAACTGGTGACTTGATATACTGGGCAAAAATTTATGTTGTTTCATCTCCACACAACTTAAAATGTAATTTTCTTTGGTTGAAGTTTTGGAAAACAGCATATGCATGTCTTACAATATGCAGGGTAGCAGAGAATAATATTATTTAAGTGATAACGTGACATACAAGGCCAACAATTCCAATTTTGGAAGCTTTGGAATATGAATCAGCCTAACACGTGATGGTGCAGTGTGTTTTTAAACACATTGTTTGCAAATGCTATCAAACATACCTTTACCCATAGCTATGTATGTCAGTGTCACTCTGACTTGATTTACTATTGCTCTCATTGTGTTCAACAGCTTGAAAAGGTGGAAGGGAAAAAGCAAAAATTTATAAGAAATTAATAAAATGAGATAACAAGTTTTCCTAAAAAATCGGAGCCGTAGGAGACTAGACGGTATTTTTTACCAATTTTCAAGGCAATTGGAGCCACTTTGGTTCAGCACAAATTGATTTGGGTCCAAACGGAACTTTTTCAAAAACTGACAGTTTAGCTTATCCTTATCTAAAATGCATAATGTTAAAGGGGTTATATAAGGAGTGATATAAGTTCCCCTTCACTCCTTTACCATATACAAGTGGAGAATCTGAACATTTCCTTGCTCTGATGCTCCCCTTGCCTTGCACTGCATTGCACAGAGCAAGGTTTGTTTGTTGTGACCTACGTAACATACCGGTCTACACATCAGTATGCCAGAAGGAGACTTCCTCCTAGCAGGGAGCCCAGGGACGTCACCGGTACAAATAAGCAGTGTATAGCACTGTTCTGGGTGGTTTTAGAGGCGGGTATCAAATTTCAAAGCTTTATAAATACCCAAACTCCTCTAACCTTGTCCCTAAGAACAGCAACCATGGGTTCTTTTAAGCAGCTGCTTAACACTCTGTAAATGAAAATGATTGAGGCCCACAAAGCAGGAGAAGGCTATAAGAAAGTGTTTTCAGGCTGTAATTTCCTCATTTTGAGATGTAATTAAGAAATGGCAGTTAACAGAAACAGTGGAGGTGAAGAGAAGGTCTGGAAGACCAAGAATTTAAGATGTGGCTCCTCACAGGATTGCCAAAAAGGCAAATCAGAACCCCACTTGACTGCTAAAAACCTTCAGAAAGATATAGCAGACTCTTGAGTTGTGGTACCTTGTTGTACTGTGTGATACCTGCACAAATATTGCCTTCATTGTAGAGTCATCAAAATAAAACCTCTAGTTTGACCTCAGCACAAAATTCAGCACCTGAAGTTTGCAAAAGAACATTTAAACAAGGCTGATGCATTTTAAACCTGTGGACCAGTGAAGTTAAAATAGAACTCTTTGGCCAAAATGAGCAAAGGTATGTTTGGAGAATAAAGAGCACAGGATTGAATGAAAAGAACACCTGTCCAACCATTAAGCACGGAGGTAGATCAATCATGCTTAGGGGTTGTATGTGTAGCCAATGGCATGGGACATATTTCATACTTAGAGGAAAGAGTGGATTAAATGAAATTCCAGCAAATTCTGGAAGCAAACATAACGCCTACTATAAAAAAAAACAACAACCGGAAGTTGAAAAGAGGATGACTTCTACAAATCAATAATGATTCTAAACACACCTCAAAATCCACAATAGACTACCTCAAAAGGCACAAGCTGAAGGTTTTACCACACAGTTCCCTTATCTACACATCATTGAAAATCTGTGGATTTAGTAGACCTCTAGAGTAGCAATGCATGGAAGATGGCTCAGGAATCTCACCCGCCATTTGTATGTTGAGTCTGGTTTCAAGTTATCATAACTCAGAAAAAATCACTGTATGTTGAAAATATTGTATCCTGAGGCCATTGTATCTTGAGTAGAGATGAGCGAGCATGCTCGTCCGAGCATGGTGCTCGTTCGAGTATTACGGTACTCGTAAGTGCTCGCTGCTCGGATGAGTATCTCGCCATGCTCGAGGAAATGGCATCTTCCGCCTATAAACTCAGCCAATCACAAGCCAGGAGACTCTGCGGTACACCCAGCATCACGTGGGGCCCTTACATGTCGATAGCAGGGGTTGGCTGGCCTGATCAGGTGACCCTGGAATATACTAGTGACTGCCCGCGGTGCTCGGCTCAGATGCTGTCTGGATGTCGTTAGGGACAGAGCTGCTGTGTTTCAGGGAGAGTGTTAGGGCCTGGATTTAGTTCTCTGTTAGCAGGAGTGATCTGAAAAGAACCCAACAGCCCTTCTAAGGGCTACAAGACATTTTTTTTTGTCTCCTGGCTGGGCTGGCTGGCACTAGTAGTGCAGATATCGCCATATATAACACTTTTTTTTTATTGTTTTAAATCAGTGATACAAATCCATTTCAAACAGCAGTGTGGAACAATTCTGTTTGTCACAGTTCAGCTGTCCACTCACCACAAACCACAATCCGTATTTTCTGTCCAGGTGACCCATACTGTACGTCACGTAATCAAATACGGTCTTTTGCTTTCACTGATACAGCTACAAAGTCAAAATATCCACAGTCAGCAGGAGCTGAGTTTGCTCTCTGATAGTTTCTGCACGTCACGTTAAAAAAAAAAATATATATATATATATATATATATATATATATATATATATATATATATATTTAAAAATATATACATATAAAAAAAAAAATATATAAAAAAATAGTTTTTTTGTTGTTTTATCTCAGTGATACAAATCCATTTCATACAGCTGTGTGGAAACATTCTGTGTGTCACAGTTCAGCTGTTCAGTCACCACAATCCGTATTTTCTGTCCAGGTGACACATTCTGTACGTCACGTCATTAAAAAAGGTCTTTTGCTCTCACTGATACAGCTACATTACAAAAATCTCTGTGCGACATTTGTCTGGGTTGTAGGCAAAATAGCCACAGTCAGCAGGGGCTGAGTTTGCTCTCTGATAGTTTCTGCACGTCAGGTTAAAAAAAAATATATATATATAAAAAAAATATTAAAAAAAAGTTTTTTGTTGTTTTATCTCAATGATACAAATCCATTTCATACAACTGTGTGGAACCATTCTGTGTGTCACAGTTAAGCTGTCCAGTCACCACAATCCGTATTTTCTGTCCAGGTGACACATTCTGTACGTCACTTAATTAAAAAAGGTCTTTTGCTCTCACTGAGACAGCTACATTACAAAAATCTCTGTGAGACATTTGTCTGGGTTGCAATTAAGCAGACCAAGTCTGCCTAATCTAATATTTTCAGTGTAATTGCTCCATACTGCACGGTACGTAATAACATACGTAATTTTGCTCTAACTTATCCACCTATATACAAAGCACAATCCGTATTTTCTGTCCAGGTGACCCATTCTGTACATCACGTCAGTAAAAAAGGTCTTTTGCTCTCACTAATACAGCTACATTACAAAAATATCTGTGCGACATTTGTCTGGGTTGCAATTAAGCAGACCAAGTCTGCCTAATCTAATAGTTTCAGTGTAATTGCTCCATACTGCACGGTACGTAATAACATACGTACAGGGACAGTGTTAGGGCCTGGATTTAGTTCTCTGTTAGGCAGTAGTGATCTGAAAAGAACCCAACAGCCCTTCTAAGGGCTACAAGACATTTTTTTTTGTCTCCTGGCTGGGCTGGCTGGCAATAGTAGTGAAGCTATCGCCATATATAACACTTTTTTTTATTTTATTGTTTTAACTCAGTGATACAAATCCATTTCATACAGCAGTGTGGAACCATTCTGTGTGTCACAGTTCAGCTGTCCACTCACTGCAATCCACAATCCGTATTTTCTGTCCAGGTGACCCACACTGTACGTCACGTAATCAAATACGGTCATTTGCTTTCACTGATACAGCTACATTAGAAAAATCTCTGTGCGACATTTGTCTGGGTTGCAGTCAAAATAGCCACAGTCAGCAGGGGCTAAGTTTGCTCTCTGATAGTTTCTGCACGTCACGTTAAAAAAAAACAAAAAAAAAAACTAAAAAAAAAAAATATAAAAATAAAAAATATAAAAAAAAAAGGTTTTTGTTGTTTTATCTCAGTGATACAAATTCATTTCATACAGCTGTGTGGAAACATTGTGTGTCACAGTTCAGCTGTCCAGTCACCACAAACCACAATCCGTATTTTCTGTCTAGGTGACACATTCTGTATGTCACGTAATTAAAAAAGGTCTTTTGCTCTCACTGAAAAAGCTACATTAGAAAACTCTCTGTGCGACATTTGTCTGGGTTGCAATTAAGCAGACCAAGTCTGCCTAATCTAATAGTTTCCGTGTAATTGCTCCATACTGCACGGTACGTAATAACATACGTAATTTTGCTCTAACATATCCACCTATATATTTTCTTGTTCAGATTGAACACGTTTGTGGATTTCAGTACAGCAGGCCCATTTATTTTTTATTTTTTTATATAATACACTTATATACAGAAAATGTTGAACCCCAGGGCTAAGGGTCGAGGGCGTGGGCATTCAATTACTGCAGGGTGCAGAGGCCGTGATCCTGGGCAGGGTGAGACAGTACCTGCTGATGAGGGAGCAGGGGAACGCCACAGAGCTACACTCCCTAGCTTCATGTCTCAACTTACAGGGACACGTGGTAGAGGACTGTTGAAACCACAACAGTGCGAACAGCTGATCTTGTGGATTGCGGACAATGCTTCAAGTAATTTGTCCACCAGTCAGTCTTCCACGCAGTCCACCCACGTTACCCAAGGGAGCACTCCTCTGGCTCCTCCACCTCAACCTCCTTCCCCCCAGTCTGCCCCCTACCAGGAAAATTTGGAATGCGATCCGGCATACTCTGAGGAACTGTTTTCTGGACCGTTCCCAGAGTCACAAACCACTTCTCAGGTTGCTGCTGACCTCTTTCCCGATGCCCAAGTTTTCCAACTGTCACAGTCTGTGGGTGATGATGATGATGACAATGTTGACTTAGTGGAAGAAGTGTGTAAAGAGGTGTCGGACGATGAGGAGACACGGTTGTCAGACAGTGGTGAAGTTGTTGTCAGGGCAGGAAGTCTGATGGGATTAGGCAGCCTCAGAGGCATCCATGTATGCTGCCCCTGCTGTTTCCTGTCCATTTCGGTGGTGTTTCATTCATTTTCTGAGGTTTCCAGGTTTTCACCCAGCCTTCCCTAGGCAGATCCTTGGTCCCCTGCAAAAATGCTCGAGTCTCCCAATGACTTTAATGGGGTTCGTTACTCGAAACGAGCACCCGAGCATCGGGAAAAGTTCGACTCGAATAACGAGCACCCGAGCATTTTAGTGCTCGCTCATCTCTAATCTTGAGAGATTACTGTGTACTTTGCAAACATTGTAAAATACACATATTGCAAATGTATAAACTATGTAAGCTTTTGGAGAAAAAATGTACATTTGGACAACCCCTCAGACCAAAATATGCACTGCTGTTTATGCAGTCATATATACTTATTTGAACACAAAACCTGTCAATGCTTTTCAATAAGTTTTGAGGAGAAAAAGGTGTGTTTGAACAAACCCTGTGAGTAAAGTACACACTGCTATTGACACACTAAAATACATTAATTTGCTCACTTATAAATGGAAAACTTTTCAATGGGTTGTTTCTTTTGGAAGGTACTATATTTTTGAGTACTATCTCTTTAATATCTCATATCTATCACAGTCTGTATATGAATAGCTCCAGCCCCATTATTTTCTATAAATTACTCAATCTACTTGAGTAAATACATTATATTATCTTTCCTATCCCTAACACTATCCCTGTAAGATAGTGTAAGATAAGTTGTGTATCTAATTGCTGTGTCTTCGATTTATACGTCATATGACTTCAGGGGCTAGGCATAGAATGACATCTCTCCTTGGGAGCATAGTGCCTATTAGACCAGCCAATATCCTCCCTCCTGATTGGCTGTCAGGCTGACTGCAAGGCATTACCCACAGGGTAATGTGATCCTCAATTTGCATATTCCTTGCCTTGTTTCCTTCACTAGTGTATTTAAATTAAATTTTTTAGAAACAATTTACTCATCTCTAATCATAATATTACATTAATACCACACTAAATTGTCACAACTTTGTTATATTTACAACATACTCTAGATTCCATGAAAATAT
>ONZH01019702.1:0-23698 GCA_900303285.1 Rhinella marina | reverse complement strand
GTTAAATAAACCCCCCCAAAAATTCATCTGTTCCTGTGCCTGATCCACCCAAGTTGAATCTGTCCCATCCTGAGAAATTCCCCCCAAGGAGTCCCCACTGTAACTTGCTTCCCATACAACTACTTCACCCCCCGACACCTGTGTCTCGCCATTGTCCACCACCTCCTCAGACAACACTGGTAAATCCCCACTGTCAGCACACGGAAACAGCAAAAGGTCTTGCGAATTGGGGCAGAGAATGTTCTGGGCTAGCACATCAGGGAAGGGGTGACTATGGGGTTCCAGGGAGTACGTGACCACATGCAATATCCATTTAAAAGTCATGCCACACTTGATGTAGCTCATAATTGACAATTGTACCGGTTGATGCTAAATTTTTAAGTTGGGGTCCTGCGTCGTCATTCTGACTACACCCGGCTGTTGTCACCCCCACACACGCTAGCCCAGGGGGCACTCCTCTGGCTCCTCCAGCGAAACCTCCTTGCCCCAGCCTGCCACCCACCTACAGGCCCACTCTACAAACAATTTACCCGGATAGGGGACGTATACGGTATTAAACTGAGAAGAATTGATACCATACGGATTAAAGCAACAGTTTTCCCAAATCCATCTGGCTGTTGTCACCACCACACACGCTAGCCCAGGGGGCACTCCTCTGGCTCTTCCAGCGAAACCTCCTTGCCCCAGCCTGCCCCCCTCCCACCTACAGGCCCACTCTACAAACAATTTAGCCGGATAGGGGACGTATCCGAAGTTGTACTCATGTTTGTTTTTGTTCTTCTTTTATCTGCCTCCTGACCTGTGATAGGCAGAGCATGGACACATCCCCTTAGCTGCAGTGGGAAAGACACTCCCCTGGCCAGAGCAAGCTCTTTTTCCGTTTTCCGTGTTCGAAAAATCCATTAAATATAGGGTCCCAAGATAGGGGACGTATACGGTATTAAACTGAGAAGAATTGATACCATACGGGTTAAAGCAACAGTTTTCCCAAATCCATCTGGCTGTTGTTACCACCACACACACTAGCCCAGGGGGCACTCCTCTGGCTCTTCCAGCAAAACCTCCTTCCCCCCCACCTACATGCCCTCTCTCCAAACAATTTTCCCGGGTAGGGGGACGTATTAGATATTGTACTGATTCTGAATTGCCTCCTGCAATAGACGGGAATCAAACCCAGATCAACTGCTTGGGAAGCAGCTATGCTCACCACTATACCACCAGCAGGCACAGCAACTGATAAGAACAGATACTAAACTTGATTTTAGCTGCAGTGCCAGCATGAGCAGTGGTGTCACCTGCAGGCGGTGATGGACCTTCGTTGCACCTAGTTGGGTGCTTCCCTAACATGTGATGGGTATTTGCCTCGCCTTTCTTGGTCTGGGTGAGCACAATTGCCATGAGGGTCACCACCAGGCTGTTGCCTGAGGATTTGGGGTAATGGTGGGATTAAGCAGCCTCAGAGGCATCCATGCATGCTGCCCCTGCTGTTTCCTGTCCATTTCCGTGGTGTTTCCATCATTTTCTGAGGTTTCCAGGTTTTCACCCAGCCTTCCCTAGGCAGAGCCTTGGTCCCCCGCAAAAATGCTCGAGTCTCCCATTGACTTCAAAAGCAGAAATATAGCCTACAATAATAAAAAGACAACCGTGAATGTGAAGTACAAAAGATTTTATCAGTATGTTGGCTTTTGGTTAGCACTGCTTCATTGTAGCGTTGGGGAATCAAGTCCTAGTGCAACATCTGCATGGAATTTGTATGTTCTCCTTGTGTTTTAGTGGGATTTTAAAGAGAACCTGTCATCAACTTTATGCTGCCCATACTAATGGTAGAAAAAAGTAGAGACAGGTTAGTTGATTTCAGCGGTCTGTCATTTATAAGTTAAAAGTAAGTGGTTGCTGAGAACCAACATCACAATCTTGCAGACTAGGCCTGGAAAAGAGTCACGGTCACCTAAGAAGAGTCATGGTTATTCATGAATTCCTTCTTTCCCTGCCCACCTGCTGAGGACTGACAGTCTTCTACCTAGTTTTCTCCCTTTCTCTCTAGGAGAGAACTGCCAATCATCAGCAGATGGGCGGGAGAGAAGGAGATTATGAATAACCATGACTCTTCACAGGTAGATTTGACTCTTTTCAAGGCCTCTGCTGCAATGATTATGATGCTGGTTCTTGGCAACCACTTACTTTTAGGTCATGAGTGACACACCGCTGAAATCAGCATTTCTGTCACTAATTTATGCTGCCCTCAGTGAGGTCACCATAACATTGATGACAGGTACCATACTGGTTAAAATTGGTCAAAGCTCACAGAGATTAGGGACACACAAAAACAACAAAGTTTTATTAAGTCATCCAAATTAAAAACGCGTGGAAGGTACCCCTATTGAATGTGAATAAAACCATTCAATACTTAAATTCCCTCGAAAGCAAACAAATATGCCTGCCTGTGGCCGGCATCCCGCATGTATCCCACATCTCCTATTTGTGGTACGTGGGGGCTATACCAGGTAGGGCTAGTTAGTGTGCAACTAGGGCAAGAATTTAGACTTCAGTGGACCACCACGTCTGATTGGTCCAATACAATCCCTGTCCAAGACACCCTGGCACTCATGTAAACAGAGCCAATATTGAATTGGTGCTTAACTGGATTGACACTAATTTAATCTTCAGTATCGTTACAAAGAAGCGCTAAGTCTCAGTTTGCTCACAGAAGTGAAACAGAGACACAGGAACGCTCCCTAACATGATCCCAGAGGCAATATTGAAACAACATGTACCCCATGTGAATAATAGTCAAATGTATCTAGCTATACTTAAAGAGGTTCTCCAGGTTATATTCATTGATGACCTATCCTCAGGATAGGTCATCAATATCAGATTGGCGGGGGTCCGACACACGGCACCCCCGCCGATCAGCTGTTAGAAGAGGAGGCGTGCTCCGTACCAGCGCTGCCTCCTCTTCATTGTTTACATGCTGGCCGTAACAGGGGTAGTGGTGAGTAGGTGTAATTACACCTCACCGCCTCATTCATTTCAATGGGAAGGATCACTCCCATAGACTTGTATAGGAACGATCCTTCCCATAGAAATGAATGGGGCGGTTAGGTGTAATTACACCTCCTCACCACTACCCCTGTTACGGCCAGCATGTAAACAGTGAAGAGGAGGCAGCACTGGTACAGAGCGCGTCTCCTCTTCAAACAGCTGATCGGCGGGGGTGCTGGGTGTCAGACCCCCGCTGATCTGATATTGATGACCTATCCTGAGGATAGGTCATCAATAAATTTAACTTGGAGAACCACCTTAAGCACTAACACCCTACTAAACCCTGGCTCAATGCGTTTCTGAGTTATTATCACCGTCATCAGGAGCCCTAGGTTTCTTAAGTATTTATTTGTATGTGTTTAAAGACCTTTATACCTTTAACATACTTAAAGATTTCCATCATGTTCCCCCTTTCCCTTCCTTCCTCAAGAGTATACAGAATAAGTTCTATAAGTCTCTCCAGATATGTTTTAAGCTTCAGACCTTTCACAGTTTTTGTAACCTGCCTTTGGACCATTTTATCTATATCTTTATGTAGGTGGGGTCTCCAAAAATGGACACAGTATACCAGATATGGTCTCACCAGAGCGCTATATCATAGGACCACAGTCTCTCCCTACTGGTTATACCTCTAGCTATACAGACATCCTACTTGCTTTCTCAGCTGCCTGCCCACACTCTGCGCTCATTGTGAAGCTGTCTGATATCAGGGCCCCTAGATCCTTCTCTTCTTAAAGTCTTGTATCAATTAAGGTTTTTTTTATCTTCAAAATCTTTATCTTGAACTTTAGAGTTATGTTACACTATCGCCATTGCAGACAGTTGTAATTATATGGAAAAGTGTTGGGTTGTGATTAGTTTTCTGAGTTGAAATTGGTATGTTTTTTTCTTAATTACCTGAACAAAATAGAAATTCCTGCTGATCATAGATTTAATTACATTTAATCACATTATGATTTAGATTTAATGTGAAATTAACTTAAATATTTTTTGAGACAATTTTTACTAGTTAAGATTAGAAAAACATTAGAAGTAGCAGTTCAAGATAACGCTGCAGACAGTGCTATACCGTTTCTGTGGTAGTCATCTGTGACATAGAATAGGAGCAATTAGTAGGTATCATGGTTGGGTGTGAATACCAGCAACAGTACAGTCGGGTAGAATTGATATTGGATGTCTATGACATTTTTACTCTACTTTTATGCCTACAGGCTACACCAATATACAAAATGGCTCCAACAGAGTCCCAACAGTGTATATCAGAGTAAATCTATCACACCAAATCAGTAATTATATACACAGTACTACAATGCATTCATAATGTATCCTATATTAATTTAACAAACAATAAAGTAAAATTTCAGTAGCAGCAGAAATCATGCAATGACAGAACTACACAGATAGTGTAACAATATCCCTTCAATACATGGCTTCCCTACGGCAGTTGCAAGACATGATTAACTCCCAACCGCACATTAGATCCCTATATCATACAAAGGAATAAAGTGCCTAGTGAAAACAAATATATAAATCATGATATACAAGGGAATACATCAATATTGACCAATGTAGTTCAGACCCCAATGCCTGTTTCACATCACCAGGGGAGGAAGCGCGTTGGGTCTGAACTACGTGGTCAGTGTAGAATGTCTTGCTTTCTTGCTTTAAATGCTTTTGCTCACTACAAGAATTTTCTTTTTTTTTTTTTTTACTCTTTCTTCTTCGTTCATGACAGAAGAACTTTGGCAAATATATATTGGAGGGCAATATCTAGACCTCACAATCTATTTCCTATGCCAAAATGCAAAGCAGAATTATATTTTGGTGAATGAAGAGGTGGCAGCATGCACTGTACCTCTTCTGTCCCAGGATGGTGGGTGTAATGGCATGATCCAGGACAACATTTTACTATGGGGCTTTCTATCTTAATGCCACAGATAATGTTTCATGCATGCTGCCTCAGGAATATAGATTGCAAACTTTTCTACTTCTAATGTAATGTACAGGTGATGTACAGTACTTACCTGTAATCTCCAAATAACTTCACTACTATATGTGAATCTATGTAATGTCATAGAAGATAAGTAGAAAATGCACGTTTTGGTCAGCCTCAATGTAGAAAAATACAAGTTAAACATCAAATACTTACGAGTTCAGATAATAGTGTATATTACTACTGTATTCCGTAAAACATTAGCTAAAAGCTGTTCAAAAGAAAATGTTATTGAACATCACTGGGCATTGATTCTTCATTTTACCAGGTTGTAATTCACAGGTGAGAATGTCTGCCTTGGCCACAAAAATGATCTTCTGCTCATAGATGCAATATGCTGTAGCCTAGAGCAACAGATTAAATCAATCTAAAATATATGGCCACTGTTCTGCAGAAAACATAAAGTATCATAAAACAATACTTCTAAATGGTAGACACAATAGGGTGAAATCACGAAAGTCAGCTTTGCAGAAGTCTGCATTGCCAAATGTATCAAATGTTCCACAGTCAGAGACAGATTGGGAACTTAAAGTGGCCCTAGAAAAAAACCTAAAAGTGGCCCCATGTTTTAGGTGGAAATAAATAGATAGAAGACAGCGCAACATAAATAGGCAGGGCCAACAGAAGAAGACAGAGCCTGCAATACCATAGTGCAGCACAAAGTTCCAACCCAGAACCAAATACCACAGTGCAGCACAAAATACTGCCACCCTGTCCACAGTATTCAACTGTATCACTGTCATGAGAACGGTAATACAGTTCAGTTCAGGAGGGCAACTGTGGCCGCTGAGCATCAGATCATTATGTACCTGGTCTGCGGCCATCAGGAGAGCTTGGGTGGCCCCCTGGGTATCGGCTCAACGGGAAATTTCCCTGCAGGGTCTAAGGCCAATCCGTCCCTGTCCACAATGGTTGATACATCTGGTGCATCTTTAAGGATAAGGTTATGGCTACCTGGTGTCCAAATGCAGTCTTGGAAGCCAAAACAGGAGTGAATTAAAAAAAAAAGAAGAAGTAGTAACTGTCCTTTATACTTTCTCTCCTTTTATGATCAGCTCTTGATATTGCTTCCAAAACTGCATTAAGAAACCTGACTGTGTCTGGCTCCACTTTCTTCGTGACCCCTTTACTGGAATAAGATTGCAATCATTTTTGTGACTTTTTGATATATCTAGTTTGAAGAGTCACTGACCTTTCAAAGAACTTTTTTTTTGTCATAGTGACATATCAAAAGTTTTGATCTGTGGGCATCTAAGTGCTAAGATGCCCACCAATCACATAAACAAGGAGCTCATATACAGTGCCTTGCGAAAGTATTCGGCCCCTTGGAACTTTTCAACCTTTTGCCACATTTCAGGCTTCAAACAAAAAGACATAACATTTTAAATTTTTGGTGAAGAATCAACAAGTGGGTCACAATTGTGAAGTGGAACGAAATTTATTGGATCATTTAAACTTTTTTTTGTAATAATAAAACTGAAAAGTTGGGCGTGCAAAATTAGTCGGCCCATTTACTTTCAGTTCAGAAAACTCACTCCAGAAGTTCATTGAGGATCTCTGAATGATCCAATGTTGTCCTAAATGACTGATGAAGATAAATAGAATCCACCTGTGTGTAATCAAGTCTCCGTATAAATGCACCTGCTCTGTGAACACACCAGGCAGGTCCGTGACACTGTTGTGGATAAGTTTAAAGCCGGATTTGGATACCAAAAGATTTCCCAAGCTTTAAACATCCCAAGGAGCACTGTGCAAGCGATCATATTGAAATGGAAGGACTATCAGACCACTGCAAATCTACCAAGACCCGGCCGTCCCTCTAAACTTTCATCTCAAACAAGGAGAAGACTGATCAACGATGCAGCCAAGAGGCTCATGATCACTCTGGATGAACTGCAGAGATCTACAGCTGTGGTGGGAGAGTCTGTCCATAGGACAACAATCAGTCGAACACTTCACAAATCTGGCCTTTATGGAAGAGTGGCAAGAAGAAAGCCATTTCTCAAAGATATCCATAAAAAGTATTGTTTACAGTTTGCCACAAGCCACCTGGGAGACACACCAAACATGTGGAAGAAGGTGCTCTGGTCAGATGAAACCAAAATCGAACTTTTTGGAAACAATGCAAAACGATATGTTTGGGGTAAAAGCAACACAGCTCATCACCCTGAACACACCATCCCCACTGTCAAACATGGTGGTGGCAGCATCATAGTTTGGGCCTGCTTTTCATCAGCAGGGACAGGGAAGATGGTTAAAATTGATGGGAAGATGGATAGAGCCAAATACAGGACCATTCTGAATGAAAACCTGTTGGAGTCTGCAAAAGACCTGAGACTAGGAAAGAGATTTATCTTCCAACAAGACAATGATCCCAAACATAAAGCAACATCTACAATGGAATGGTTTAAAAATAAAGGTATCCAGGTTTAAAAATAAAGGTATTAGAATGGCCAAGTCCAGATCTGAATCCAATTGAGAATATGTGGAAAGAGCTGAAAACTGCTGTTTACAAATGCTCTCCATCCAACCTCAAAGAGCTCGAGCAGTTTTGCAAGGAAGAATGGGCAGAAACCCATTCAGGACCATTCTGAATGAAAACCTGTTGGAGTCTGCAAAAGACCTGAGACTAGGAAAGAGATTTATCTTCCAACAAGACAATGATCCCAAACATAAAGCAACATCTACAATGGAATGGTTTAAAAATAAAGGTATCCAGGTTTAAAAATAAAGGTATTAGAATGGCCAAGTCCAGATCTGAATCCAATTGAGAATATGTGGAAAGAGCTGAAAACTGCTGTTCACAAATGCTCTCCATCCAACCTCAAAGAGCTCGAGCAGTTTTGCAAGGAAGAATGGGCAGAAATTTCAGTCTCTAGATGTGCAAAACTGATAGAGACATACCCCAAGCGACTTGCAGCTGTAATCGCAGCAAAAGGTGGCGCAACCAAGTATTAATGCAAGGGGGCTAAATATTTTTGCACGCCCCACTTTTCAGTTTTATTATTACAAAAAAAGTTTAAATGATCAAATAAATTTCGTTCCAGTTCACAATTGTGACCCACTTGTTGTTGATTCTTCACCAAAAATGTAAAATGTTATATCTTTTTGTTTGAAGCCTGAAATGTGGCAAAAGGTTGAAAAGATCCAGGGGGCCGAATACTTTTGCAAGGCACTTTTAAATGGCTTACTCTCCTCGCTGCAGGAGACGGGCTCAACAGTAAGTCTATGGGCACATCTGAACTGCATATCCTGCAGCGAGAAAAGTGCACATGCTGTGTGAGTGCTTCTCTCTCCTCACTTTAGTGATTGATGGGGGTCTCAGCACTAAGACGCCCACCAATCAAAATTTTTTATATGTCGCTACAACAAATTAAAAAGTTTATTTGAAAATTCAGTGACACTTTAATTCAGCTGGCAGGTTAACTACAGCCACTTCCCTACCCACTTGAAAATTAGTGGTGTAAAAAATCACAAAACGTTTGGGCAAATAAACCCAAAAAGTTCAACGCCCATTTTATGACTTTGAAAACAGACTTCTGAAGTGCAGGGTGTGATAAAATCCCCATTATATCTACATTTAAAGGGAACCTGTCAGCTCCGAAACACTCCCTGAACTAGAGTAAGAGATGTATAGTGTAAGTGGTGTTGAATCCGATTATGTAAGTTTTATCTTCATACTCACTTCCATTCTGACGCTGTGCTCCCACAAACCGGCTGTAAAATGCACTCAAAGACGAGTCCTCTCCATTATGTGAGTGAGCACCGGAGTCCACTGAGTGCATTTTACTGCTGGTTTGTCAAAGCACAGAGTCAGAATGCAAGTGAGTATGAAGATAAAAATTACATAACTGGACTTGATGTCACTTACACTATACACCACTTACTGTAGTTCGGAGGGTGTTTCAGAGCTGACAGGTTCCCTTTAAATACTGTTTATCTTGTAATAATAGCAAAAATCATCCTTGTACCTTTTTGGTGGCCTGCAGACAGGACGTCTGGCTAGCCTAGTTCTTGACCAAATCTAACCTTCAATGTGTAATGAGTATGTAAATTAAGAAAAGTATTTCAAAATATCTGACTTTATAAAATCTCCTCTTTCTACTTTTTTGTCTTACATAGGATGCCAGAATTCTTTAATAACATTCATGATATATTTTCCATCCTCTATAATATGCATAGTAACTGGTATATAACATCACGTGCTAGTAAAATATGTAGCTAGTGCAAGCAAACATTACCCCAATTCTTTGTTCATAATCATAACATTTTCAGACTATAGGCCAAATTCTTCCATACAGGTCACCAGGGGCATTGTTAGGGTCTTAAAAGATCAGGGGCACCACCCCCAAAGTTTGTGTGTGTACATCTATACTGTATAGATATTTTGCTCCATAAAACACACTTGTTTCCCCCAAAAGCTCACAGTATATATGCAGCTCTCCACTGACTGTATATACACAGCTCATTCACTCACAGTATATACACAGCTCCCCACTGACTGTATATACACATATCTTCAACTCACAGTATATACACAACTCCCCACTGACTGTATATACACATCTCCTCCTCTCACAGTATATACACATCTCCTCCGCTCACAGTATATACACATCTCCTCCATTCACAGTATATACACAGCTCCCCACTGACTGTATATACACAGCTCCTCCATTCACAGTATATACACAGCTCCCCACTAACTGTATATACACAGCTCCTCCACTCACAGTATATACACAACTCCCTACTGACTGTATATGCACAGCTGCTTGTTGAGTATATACTGTGTAACAGACAGGTCCCATAAACATGGATGACTTGAAGCTTCTCTTCAGTGCCAGTACTTCTCTCTGCTCCATGGGTTGGCACCGGCTGCTGCTGGGCTGGCACTTGCTGTTGCTAGGCTGGCATTGGCTGCTGTTGGGATGGCACTTGCTGTTGCTGGGCTGGCATTTGCTGTTGCTGGGCTGGCACTGGCTGCTTTTGGACTGGCACATACTGTTGTTGGGTTTACAGAGGGCACTCACACAAGGCCTTTTACACTCCAGTATTGGAGAGCAGACAGGAGCAGCAGAAGCTCTGGAATCAATTAATTCTGTCTGGTATGGAAACCTTGGCTGCTAGGCATGACTAAGGGGCAGGGATCAGCACAAGCCCTACTTCATGCTCTAATAATGACCCATTAGCGGGAGCTGCAGGCTGGTTTCATTAAACTTCAGCTGGGCACACAAGTGAGCTGCTGCCTCCAGGTTTAATGAGCTCCCCATATGCCCACATTGATACAGGATTTGGGGCAATGTGCTTGAAATCCGGGGCCCGGGTCCTGGATCTAGATGTCTAGCAATGACCATGCAGGTCACAGAGAATTGTGGTTACTCCTTATATACCTAAATTATAGCAGACAACACATTACACCTCAACTGCTGCAGAACCCTTTTTAAACAGAAAACTGGTGTTTCTTCTAGCTGTGTATGAAAACTCAGTGACAATGATCCATGGGAAAATAAATGCAAAGTGGTATGTCCCAGGGAAAGATTGCCCATCTCTTTAAGGAGAGCCAGTAGCCCCATCCCTCACCCCCAAGCGTCAACCAACGCATCTCATTCAGCCAGAATCCCACTCTGTCAGATGAGGGGCAAACACCCTGAAGCAATTGTCTGTAGATGGATATTTGGCTTGGCCATATTTTACATCAAAATCACCAGCGGGTTTTTCCTCTCATGTGCAGATGCACCATAAAGAGGGGTTCTTTAGCAACTGCAAACCACTTTGCCTCTACTGCTACGCAACATAAAAATATATGGATCATTTATCAAACTGGTGTAAAGTAGAACTGGCTTAGTTGCCCATAGCAACCAATCAGATTCCACATTTCATTTTTGACAGCTCCTTTGGAAAATGAAAGGTGGAATCTGATTGGTTGCTATTTGCAACTAAGCCAGTTTACACCAGTTTGATAAGTGACCTCAATCACATCATGTAGGTTTGGAAGAATCCAGTCCCTTAATCCTGAGAAATGCTTCTTTTTATTTTTATGCAAATACATTTGTCAGTGCACCAGGGACGGGCCCTCTCTGGTTGGTGCACCTGGCTTCCCCTGCATCATTGCTACTGACTCTGAAATCCCAGGAATTGTCAATCAAGGGGGCACTGGTGGGGCAATGGTGCACCATGCACCCAATGATTCCATGCATTGTAAACTTTATTTGCATAAAAACAAAAAGGAGCATTTCTCAGGCTTAGGAAATGGGATTTTCTCAAGAAACGTATGGTTATGTTTTGGAGGAACCTATCCAACATGGCTTTATGCTTACTTTGAAACCAGTGTTGGAGGTGACAAAATCCTTTTAATTTATCTAAATTTTCAATGTAATATCAGTAGGGAACAATGTATCTTTTTAAAAAAATGTTGAAAACTCCACAATCTTAAATCTAAAACTTCCAGCTTCCATCACTTGACATTATTGTGACATCTTACAAAGTAAAAACACAAATAAAACATTTTCAGGAAAAAAACTTTTTGGGGATATAAAACACTTGAAGTGAGTCTATACCGACTCTGCCTTTGCTATCATTTATAAAGCTTTACATCATATATTTGGCAGACGGCCCAAATTCTCTCCTACGCAGGAATCTATTTTTCTTGTGGCTTACCAAAAATAGAGAGTCACACACTAAGTGTATGTCGTGTGCTGAGGATTACAGGGAGCTGTGTTGTCACAAATGGCATTGTCTTCAGGCGAGAGCTTTGTACATCGGCCATAAAGAACATATTTGTTGTTTCAGATTATACATTGAAAAGATTAAGCAATTATAATGTACAACAGGACTGAAAGTTTTTGCTTCTATTTTGGTCAGGTTCCTGCTGCGCGTCCTCTATGTTTAGATGGCGGATATTCTTCTTTTTCATCACCCATAACCAATTTGAGACATAAGCATTCATTTCATAATTGTGCAGGTATAATTTATGCTATTTTTAAGACACAAGTACAGCTCAGACAAACAGTTCGGCATTTCTGGAGCAGGATGTGTTTTTTGTGGCATTGTACAGTCGTGTGTCATGTTTTGACAAGAAGCTAAAGTAAATAAAGCGCAGGATGTGGGAATTAATTTTATGATTTCATCCCACCTAGAACCAGTGACCTCTTCCCAGGACATTACTTTGTGACAGAAAGCAAAAAAAAACAAAAAACAGCAGGTTCCAGCTGTTGCCTACAGCATCGCTGCTGTGCAGAGGATGCTGACAAGTGACAAGCAGGCATTTAGGGCGATGTATACTTTTATTTAAAGAATAACAAACCTAGATATAAATATTAATCGCGGATATGCATTTTTGAGAGGAAGTATTGCAGGCAATAATCGACTATAAAGTAAATGCTAATTCACTACAGAAAACAAAAAGCATCAGGCAACGGAAGATGAGTCCACATTATGTAATGTTTTATTAGCTTCAACATCCTGTGTTCGTTTATTTCATAATATACCTTTATATTGGGTGAAACTCTTTTCTGGATACAGGGCTTCTCATACCCGGCTTTCCTTCAAATGTACATAATGTTTTTATTTACTTTTTATTGCAAAAAGAAAAGTATAATACAATAACCAAGTATCTTTATCCTTCCTCCCTCCCAAAAAAACACATCTCTGTCTCCTCTTCCTCCATTTTCATTTAGCCATCAATTAAGAATAATCACATTTCTCCATAATACATTGTCATCCATATCTGCTTACTGTTACATTTACAATAGAGAAGACATTCCTACAGTGAAATACAAATTGAATCTAAACTAATTGGATTTGTTATGAATTTCAAAAATATGCGCCTGCCAAATGAATCATAATGTTTTTGAGATTTGCTTCTGATGAATCACATAAACACAGCACCCATTCCATTTTACTGTGCAAATTAATGGGAAAGCCCATAAGGGAGGAAGGAGATAGAGGATCACACGACACTAGGAGCAAGTAGGGGGAGAGCTGGAAGACAGGTCCTTATGCTGAGACAGAAGAATATCCATTCTGTCTTCAGCTTGTGACCTGGAAAGGTGTCTTGTGGCAGTGTCTGACAAAAAGCTATTATAGAGAAGTATAAGCAGAGTATAGGGAGAGAAAAAGTGGATAAAAATGGGTATATTTTAAGGAATTTAGAGAAGGACAGAGGGACCGGTCACCCAGTTGTGTGTTTAATACATCTGCTGGCAATTCATTTTTTTTCTGTATATGAACAGACAGCTTTTCATTTTGAAAAATCTCAACTTTCTACAGTTCATAAGCTTATTGCCAGCACCCCAGTAGCATACATTCTGCTACAAACATTGAGCAAGTACACATTTTTTTCTTCTAAAAAACAGTTTAAATTTAACATTTAGAATTGTGCACATTAATTATTCCAGTGTTACTAAATGTATTGCATACATACCGCAACATAATAGTTAGTTTCAGCAAAAGCAGTACTGCAATAATGTCATTTTTATACCCGTGTTATTAAAACATGTTGCATACTACTGCAAGATAATGGGTAGTTATAGCAAAAGCAATACTGCAATAACATTTCTTTATGTCTACGTGTTGTATTACTGCAAAATACCATGTCGTTGAAAGACATTTTACTACAAAAAATGTAGTTTTAATTCCCATTTGTGAGCACATTACTGCATTATACTGTGTAGTTCAAAGATATTTTACTGCAAAAACTGCTTTATTACCAAAGTAAATTGTCAATACCATTGTTCAGTGTGTTTGTAGAAAGGGAAGAATATTTAATTGTATCTCTGTCTGTAAATTACATAAAAGAAATGCTAATGATTTTGCTAGTACCATTTAAAAATCTGTGTGTCAAATATGTGACTTTTAATTTATATAATTTATTAACTCATCATCCAAAAGTGAGAATGTGGGTAGTAGCAGTGGTAGCAGCACCAGACATCTGGCCAGTAGTGGTAGTATTAGGCTACAGTTCTCCCTGGCTTTCAGTAGACACCAAATTATTATTGAGGACAAAGAGGATGAGATTGTGGACTGTGTGGCTCACTCCTGCTCTCGCTCACAGTAGAATGATATGGATATCACCTCTGAGCCTGATACCATGCCTTGGATCCAGGGATCACAACATTTCACCTGCTCCTCCTCCATTCAGCCACAGAGAAGCCTTCTGTATCACCTCTGTCTTCACTTCCACCTTCTAATTGAGCGCCTTCTTTTTTCTTAAGAATAGGCATAAAAAACCCAAGTGCTATTCCAAGTGCTATGGAAGATAAAAGAAAAAAATGAGGGTAAGTCAGCAGATCCCAATGCACAGGTGGACATTGCCCTGGCACAAAAGCCACATATAACTTTTGCTGCCACAGTGGCCACATCCAAAGTCGATTCGCATAATACTTCATTGCAATACTGTACGGAGCAGGAGCTCCATACAGTATTAGAATGTATTGGCTCTGATGAGCCTTAGTTATTGCTTCGCAAACTCTCTCGAGACTAATAACTTAATAAATTGATTTGTGCTATAAAAAAACATTTCCAGAACTAGGGTTTGGTTCCAAGGGACCACATGCCACATTGTCTAAGTGCTGTGTTTCAGCAAAAGGGAGGTGGAACCAAAGTTCAGGAGACAGCTGGAGAAGTTTTTGAGCCCGCTTAGTGACAGATCCTATACTACAGTAGAAGGTGAGATTGTATTGTGTCCTGGACAGGAAAATAGCAGAAACCAAGGTATTCACAGACCTAGGTGGGGAAAGCTATTCACCAAGTATGTCCTGCTCAATTTTGAGACAAAGAACTTTGGGGAAGGGTGCAAGCTGAAGTCACATTACAGAGCCAGGGCACTATCTGTGTAACAGCCCCATAGCAGAGAAGTGGATTGTGGGGAACGGTGTGATATCAGTATAAACACTGGATTAAAACTCAGAATGAGTCCAAGTCATTAAGTTAAATGGGCACCTGGTGTAAGGACTGGTGAACTCTATCCTATAGAAGAATATTTACTGCTTTTCATTGCTGTGGCTGTCCCTGACAACTGAAAAGTGAGATGTTCAAGTTGTGTACTGGTTGCACCTTTCACGTTATTTTTTGTATCATATTGTTATCCTTAGTGTCATTGTCACCATCCACATGAAATGTTACAAGTAGAAAGCTATGAATGTGAAAAGGGTGATAACTTCCAGATTTCATGAAAGTAAATGAAATTCTATAGTTACAGACTGTAAAACAGAGGACAAATCAAAATGTCAAAGTTTAATCATAGGACTTGTTCTCTGTCAACCTCATACTAACTAGAATTATATATAGAAATAGTTTGCTTCTGGTACTTACTAGAGATGAGCGAGCACTAAAATGCTCGGGTGCTCGTTATTCGAGTCGAACTTTTCCCGATGCTCGTGTGCTCGTTTCGAATAACGAACCCCATTGAAGTCAATGGGAGACCCGAGCATTTTTGCAGGGGACCAAGGCTCTGCCTAGGGAAGGCTGGGTGAAAACCTGGAAACCTCAGAAAATGATGGAAACACCACGGAAATGGACAGGAAACAGCAGGGGCAGCATGCATGGATGCCTCTGAGGCTGCCTAATCCCACCATTACCCCAAATTCTCCTAGTGGGGCATGTGTGGTATCGATTCTTCTCAGTTTAAAATCGTATATGTCCCCTATCTTGGGACCATATATTTCATGGATTTTTCGAACACGGAAAAGGAAAAAGAGCTTGCTCTGGCCAGGGGAGTGTCTTTTCTACTGCAGCTAAGGGGACGTGTCCATGCTCTGCCTATCACAGGTCAGGAGCCAATTAAAAGAGGAACCAACAAAAATCAGTATAATATCTAATACGTCCCCTATACGGGTAAATTGTTTGGAGAGAGGGCCTGTAGGTGGGGGGCAGGCTGGGGGGAAGGAGGTTGAGCTGGAAGAGCCAAAAGAGTGCCCCCTTGGCTAGCGTGCGTGGTGGTGACAACAGCCGGATGGAGTTCGAATAACGACGCAGGACCCCAACTTAAAAATTTAGCATCAACCGGTACAGTAGTCAACTATGAGCTCCATCAAGTATGGTATGTGTTCTATGTATACTACTCAGTTTAATACCGTATATGGCACCTATCCGGAAAAATAGTTTGGAGAGAGAGAAAGAGAGGAAAAAGACGTAAATTGTTTGGAGAGAGGGCCTGTAGGTGGGGGGCAGGCTGGGGGGAAGGAGGTTGAGCTGGAAGAGCCAGAGGAGTGCCCCCTTGGCTAGCGTGTGTGGTGGTGACAACAGCCGGATGGAGTTCGAATGACGACGCAGGACCCGAACTTAAAAATTTTGCATCAACCGGTACAGTTGTAAACTATGAGCTGGATCAAAAGTGGTATGTGTTCTATGTATACTACTCAGTTTAATACCGTATATGGTACCTATCCGGAAAAGTAGTTTGGAGAGAGAGAAAGATAGGAAAAAGACGTAAATTGTTTGGAGAGAGGGCCTGTAGGTGAAGGGGGCAGGCTGGGGGGAAGGAGGTTGAGTTGGAAGAGCCAGAGGAGTGCCCCCTTGGCTAGCGTGTGTGATGGTGACAACAGCCGGATGGAGTTTGAATGACGACGCAGGACCCCAACTTAAAAATTTAGCATCAACCGGTACCAACTGTTTGGAGAGAGGGCCTGTAGGAGGACCTCTGGAAAAATTGTTTGGAGAGAGGGCCTGTAGGTGGACCTCCAGAAAAATTATTTAGAGAGAGGGCCTGTAGGTAGACCTCCGGAAAAATTGTTTGGAGAGAGGGCCTGTAGGTGGACCTCTGGAAAAATTGTTTGGAGAGAGGGCCTGTAGGTGGACCTCCGGAAAAATTGTTTGGAGAGAGGGCCTGTAGGTGGACCTCTGGAAAATTGTTTGAAGAGAGGGCCTGTAGGTGGACCTCCAGAAAATTATTTAGAGAGAGGGCCTGTAGGTGGACCTCCGGAAAAATTGTTTGGAGAGAGGGCCTGTAGGTGGACCTCTGGAAAAATTGTTTGGAGAGAGGGCCCATAGGTGGACTCCGGAAAAATTGTTTGGAGAGAGGGCCTGTAGGTGGACCTCTGGAAAAATTGTTTCGAGAGAGGGCCTGTAGGTGGACCTCAAGAAAAATTATTTAGAGAGAGGGCCTGTAGGTGGACCTCCGGAAAAATTGTTTGGAGAGAGGGCCTGTAGGTGGACCTCCAGAAAAATTGTTTGGAGAGAGGGCCTGTAGAGGGCCCTCCAAAAAAATTGTGGTAAAAGAGTGCCAGTTGGACCTCTAAAAAATGGCGTTTTTTTGGTCAGCGTTAGGCAAAGACGACAAGGAGGAGGAGGAGGAGTAGAGAAGAGGAATCGGATACATAAGTAATGTAAAACTTTAGCTGCTTTCCCCCGGAGGAGATTTGAATTCCGGTGAAATCCAGGCTTTGTTCATTTTAATAAGCATCAGCCTGTCAGCACTGTCAGTTGACAGGCATGTACGCTTATCGGTGATGACGCCACCAGCTGCACTGAATAGAGAGGGCCTGTAGGTGGGGGGGCAGGCTGGGGGGAAGGAGGTTGAGCTGGAAGAGCCAGAGGAGTTCCCCCCTGGCTAGCGTGTGTGATGGTGACAACAGTCGGATGGAGTTTGAATGACGACGCAGGACCCCAACTTAAAAATTTAGCATCAACCGGTACAGTTGTAAACTATGAGCTCGATCAAGTGTGGTATGTGTTCTATGTATACTACTCAGTTTAATACCGTATATGGCACCTATCCGGAAAAATGGTTTGGAGAGAGAGAAAGAGAGGAAAAAGACGTAAATTGTTTGGAGAGAGGGCCTGTAGGTGGGGGGCAGGCTGGGGGGAAGGAGGTTGAGCTGGAAGAGCCAGAGGAGTGCCCCCTTGGCTAGCGTGTGTGGTGGTGACAACAGCCAGATGGAGTTTGAATGACGACGCAGGACCCCAACTTAAAAATTTAGCATCAACCGGTACAGTTGTCAATTATGAGCTCGATCAAGTATGGTATGTGTTCTATGTATTCTTCTCAGTTTAATACCGTATATGGCACCTATGCGCTGTAGGTGGACCTCTGGAAAAATTGTTTGGAGAGAGGGCCTGTAGGTGGACCTCTGGAAAAATTGTTTGGAGAGAGGGCCTGTAGGTGGACCTTCAGAAAAATTATTTAGAGAGAGGGCCTGTAGGTAGACCTCCGGAAAAATTGTTTGGAGAGAGGGCCTGTAGGTGGACTTCTGGAAAATTGTTTGAAGAGAGGGCCTGTAGGTGGACCTCCAGAAAAATTATTTAGAGAGAGGGCCTGTAGGTGGACCTCCGGAAAAATTGTTTGGAGAGAGGGCCTGTAGGTGGACCTCTGGAAAAATTGTTTGGAGAGAGGACCCATAGGTGGACCTCCGGAAAAATTGTTTGAAGAGAGGGCCTGTAGGTGGACCTTTGGAAAAATTGTTTGGAGAGAGGGCCTGTAGGTGGACCTCAAGAAAAATTATTTAGAGAGAGGGCCTGTAGGTGGACCTCCGGAAAAATTGTTTGGAGAGAGGGCCTGTAGGTGGACCTCCGGAAAAATTGTTTGGAGAGAGGGCCTGTAGAGGGCCCTCCAAAAAAATTGTGGTAAAAGAGTGCCAGTTGGACCTCTAAAAAATGGCGTTTTTTTGGTCAGCGTTAGGCAAAGACGACAAGGAGGAGGAGTAGAGAAGAGGAATCGGATACATAAGTAATGTAAATCTTTAGCTGCTTTCCCCCGGAGGAGATTTGAATTCCGGTGAAATCCAGGCTTTGTTCATTTTAATAAGCGTCAGCCTGTCAGCGCTGTCAGTTGACAGGCATGTACGCTTATCGGTGATGACGCCACCAGCTGCACTGAATACCCGCTCTGACAGCACGCTAGAGGCAGGGCAGGCCAGCACCTCCAAAGCGTACAGCGCCAGTTCAGGCCACATGTCCAGCTTTGAAACCCAGTAGTTGTACGTTGGTATGGTCAGCTAGGTACTCCCTCACCATCTTTCTGTACAGCTCCCCCTACTCTGCCTAGACTGGGGACAGGTGACAGTGTCTTGCTGGGGTGACATAAAACTGGCAAAGGCCTTGGAGAGCGTTCCCCTGCCAGTGCTGGACAAGCTGCCTGCTTGCCTCCTCTCCCCCGCTACTTGGCCCACAGAACCATGCCCTCTGCCGCGAGCGGTGTCAGATGGGAAGGATTGTTTCAGCTTGTGCACCAGGGCCTGTTGATATTAATTCACTCTCATACTCCTTTCCTCTGCAGGGATGAGAGTGGAAAGGTTCTGCTTGTACCCTGGGTCCAGGAGAGTGAACACCCAGTAATCGGTGTTTGAAAAAATGCTTCTAACACGAGGGTCACGGGATAGGCAGCCTAACATGAAGTCTGCCATGTGCGCCAGAGTCCCAACACGCAAGAATTCCCTCTCCTCACTAGCCTGACTCTCAATTTCCTCCTCCTCCTCCAAGTTCTCCTCTTCAGCCCATACACGCTCAAGAGTTAAGAAGGACTGAGCACTGGTAACCTCTTCTGTCTTGCAAACATTCTCCTCCTCTTCCTCCTCATCCTCATCCCCCTCCTCCGATACGCGCTGAGAAACAGACCGGAGGGTGCTCTGGCTATCAAGCGACGTATCTTCCTCCACCGTCTCTTGTGACAAGCGCAAAGCATTCGATTTCATGCTGAGCAGTGAGTTTTTCAACAGGCAAAGCAGCGGGATGGTGAGGCTGATAATGGTGGCCTCGCCGCTGACCATCTGTGTTGACTCCTCAAAGTTGCTCAACACCTGGCAGATATCAGACATCCACGTCCACTCCTTATTGTAGACTTGAGGAATCTGACTGACCTGACTACCAGTTCTGGTGGAAGTTGACATCTGGCAGTCTACAATCGCTCTGCGCTGCTGGTAAACTCTGAATAACATGTTTAATGTTGAATTCCATCTCTTGGGCACGTCACACAAATAGTCGGTGAGCGGGCAGTTGTAGGCGGCGCTGCGCTGCCCTGAGAGTGGCAGCATCGGTGATGGACTTGCGGAAATGCGCACAAATGCGGCGCACCTTGGTGAGCAAATCAGACAGATTGGGGTATGTCTTGAGGAACCGCTGAACTATTAGATTGAACACGTGGGCCAGGCATGGCACATGTGTCAGTCTGCCGAGTTGCAGAGCTGCCACCAGGTTACGCCTGTTGTCACACACAACCATGCCTGGCTTGAGGTTCAGCGGTGCCAGCCACACATCGGTCTGCGTCGTGATGCCCTGTAACAGCTCTTGGGCGGTGTGCTTTTGTCACCTAAGCTCAGCAGTTTGAGCACCGCCTGCTGGCGCTTACCCACGGCACTGCTGCTGCGCCTAGAGCTACCGACTGAAGGCGCCATGCCCATGGATGGTAATTCAGTGGAGGAGGAGGAGGAGGGCTCGGAAGAGGAGGCATAGTACGTCTGAGAGACCGTGACCGAGGTAGGCCCCGCAATCCTCGGTGTGGGCAGTACATGAGCGGCCCCAGGGTCAGTCTCGGTCCCAGCCTCCAACAAGTTAACCCAATGTGCCGTCAGTGAGATATAGTGTCCCTGCCTGGCAGCACTTGTCCACGTGTCCGTGGTTAGGTGGACCTTCTCAGAAACAGCGTTGGTCAGGGCACGGATGATGTTCTGTGACACGTGCTGGTGTAGGGCTGGGACGGTACATCGGGAAAAATAGTGGCGGCTGGGGACCGAGGGGCAGCCACCGCCATGAGATTGCGAAAGGCCTCGGTCTCTACCAGCCTATAGGGCAGCATCTCCAGGCTCAGCAATTTGGAGATGTGGACATTGAGGGCTTGGGCATGTGGGTGGGTGGAACTTTATTTCCTCTTGCGCTCCAGCGTCTGCTGTAAAGACAGCTGAACGCTGCGCTGGGACACATTGGTGGACACTGGAGGATCGTGGAGGCGAAGGTGTGGTTTTCCGGTGGGAGGCGCTCGTGCCGGGGTCCTGGGCAGGGGGTTGACTAGCAGAGGCAGCAAGTGACACAGGGGAAGGAGCAGTGGTGTGACCCGCGGGAGGTGGTGAACGGCCTTGGTTCCATTGAGTGGGGTGTTTAGCACTCATATGCCTGCGCATGCTGGTGGTGGTTAGGCTAGTAGTGGTGGCACCCCTGCTGATCCTGGTGTGGCACAGGTTGCACACCACAGTCCGTCAGTCATCCTCACTTTCTTTAAAGAACCTCCAGACTTGCGAACATCTAGGCCTCGCCACGGGAGCTTCACTACGTGAAACAGTTGCTGCTGATGCACCAGCTGTGGCCCTGCTTCTCCCTCTGGCCACACCACTGCCTCTTACAACCTGTTTCGGTGCAGCACTCGCCTCCGCCTCAGAAGCACTGTCTTCACTCAGCTTATCAACCCAGCTTGGGTCAGTCACCTTGTCATCCTCCGATTCCTCAGTCTGCTCCCCCCTCGGACTTCCTGCTCTGACAACAACTTCACCACTGTCTGACAACCATGTCTCCTCATTGTCCGACACCTCTTTACAAACTTCTTCCACTAACTCAACATTGTCGTCATCATCATCATCATCACCCACAGACTGCGACAGTTGGAAAACTTGGGCATCGGGAACGAGGTCAGCAGCAACCTGAGAAGTGGTTTGTGTCTCTGGGAAGGGTCCAGAAAACAGTTCCTGAGAGTATGCTGGATCGCATTCCAAATTTTCCTGGGAGGGGGCAGACTGGGGGGAAGGAGGTTGAGGTGGAGGAGCCAGAGGAGTGCTCCCTTGGGTAACGTGGGTGGACTGCGTGGAAGACTGACTGGTGGACAAATTACTTGAAGCATTGTCCGCAATCCACGACATCAGCTGTTCGCACTGTTGTGGTTTCAACAGTCCTCTACCACGTGTCCCTGTAAGTTGAGACATGAAGCTAGGGAGTGTAGGTCTGCGGCGTTCCCCTGCTCCCTCATCAGCAGGTACTGTCTCACCCTGCCCAGGACCACGGCCTCTGCCCCCTGCAGTAATTGAATGCCCACGCCCACGCCCTCGTCCTCGACCCTTAGCCCTGGGGTTCAACATTTTCTGTATATAAGTGTATTAGATAAAAAAAATAAAATAAATGGGCCTGCTGTACTGAAACCCACAAACTTGTTCAGTCTGAACAAGTAAATATATAGGTGGTTAAGTTAGATCAAAATTACGTATGTTATTACGTACCGTGCAGTATGGAGCAATTACACGGAAACTATTAGATTAGGCAGACTCGGTCTGCTTAGTTGCAACCCGGACAAATATCGCACAGAGATTGTTGTGATCTAGCTGTATGAGTGAGAGCAAAAGACCTTGTTTAATTATGTGACGTACAGAATGTGTCACCTGGACAGAAAATACGGATTGTAGTGAGTGGACAGCTGAACTGTGACACACAGAATGGTTCCACGCAGCTGTGTGAAATGGATTTGTATCACTGAGCTAAAACAACAAAAAAACTATTTTTTTAATATATTTTTTTTTTATATTTTTTTTTAGTTTTGTTTTTTTTTAACGTGACGTGCAGAAACTATTAGAGACCTAACTCAGCCCCTGCTGACGGTGGCTATTTTGATTGCAACCCAGACAAATGTCGCACAGAGATTTTTGTGATCTAGCTGTATGAGTGAGAGCAAAAGACCTTGTTTAATTATGTGACGTACAGAATGTGTCACCTGGACAGAAAATACGGATTGTAGTGAGTGGACAGCTGAACTGTGACACACAGAATGGTTCCACGCAGCTGTGTGAAATGGATTTGTATCACTGAGCTAAAACAACAAAAAAACTATTTTTTTATATATTCTTTTTTTTTAATATTTTTTTGTTTTGTTTTGTTTTTAACGTGACATGCAGAAACTATCAGAGACCTAACTCAGCCCCTGCTGACGGTGGCTATTTTGACTGCAACCCAGACAAATGTCGCACAGAGATTTTTGTGATCTAGCTGTATGAGTGAGAGCAAAAGACCTTGTTTAATTATGTGACGTACAGAATGTGTCAGCTGGACAGAAAATACGGATTGTAGTGAGTGGACAGCTGAACTGTGGCACACAGAATGGTTCCACACAGCTGTGTGAAATGGATTTGTATCACTGAGCTAAAACAACAAAAAAACTATTTTTTTTATATATTTTTTTTTATATTTTTTTTTTTAGTTTTTTTTTTTTTTTTAACGTGACGTGCAGAAACTATCAGAGAGCTAACTCAGCCCCTGCTGATGGTGACTATTTTGACTGCAACCCAGACAAATATCGCACAGAGATTTTTGTGTTCTAGCTGTATAAGTGAGAGCAAAAGACCTTGTTTAATTAAGTGACGTACAGAATGTGTCACCTGGAAAGAAAATACGGATTGTAGTGAGTGGACAGCTGAACTGTGACACACAGAATGGTTCCACACTGCTGTATGAAATGGATTTGTATCACTGAGATATAACAATTAAAAAAAGGGTTATATATGGCGATAGCTGCACTACTAGTGCCAGCCAGCCAAGCCAGGAGACAAAAAAAAATTTCTTGTAGCCCTTAGAAGGGCTGTTGGGTTCTTGTGAGATCACTCCTGCCTAACAAAGAACTAAATGCAGGCCCTAACACTCTCCCTGAAACGCAGCAGCTCTATCCCTAACGACATCCAGACAGCATCTGAGCCGAGCACCACGGCCAGTCACTAGTATATTCCAGGGTCACCTGATCAGGCCAGCCAACCCCTGCTA